>JAKOGI010002667.1:0-93856 GCA_029747015.1 Carnegiea gigantea | reverse complement strand
GTTGGCACGGTGCCCCAGTGCCTTGAAGCACGACCGTTGCCACCCCTGGTTCGAGAGTTTTCCCACTTGTTTTTGGTTGTGTTTCCTGTTGTAAGTTAGCTTGGGTTGTTTCCTACCCTTGAGACTTACTCACCCTATGAACTCTTCCTGTTCACCACCAAAATTTTGGAATTGCAAAGCAAGCATATCCAATATCAATAAAAGCTAGTTCTCTCTCCAAGTTCATTGAAGATGGCATGAAGGATGAGGTCTAGGGTTATTTGTGGATTGATTTAAAACGTAAGTAGGCTGTTTGTGTTTGGATTTAATTTGGGAGCGTGGGGTTCAGGCAAGGATCTGAACTTGCTCTGATACCAAAAATGATGTAAGTCTCAAGGGTAGGAACAACCCAAGCCAACTTACAACAAGAACACAACCAAAACAAGTGGAAAACTCACGTGATGCATATTCCCATATGCATCATTTTTATTTAAGGTAAACTTCCAAGAAGAAAAGTGTCAAACAAGAGCGTGCATAGGAACTCTCATATTTTCTCTTATTATGTGAGTTCAAGGACTTTAGACACTATGAAGTAGTCAAGCAAGTGGCGAAAATCTGGATAAAACTCATATTCCTTCCGGAAGAATTGGTGCCCGATTCATCCCTGCGAAAGGTAATTTTTTTTGTGCTCATTTTTTGGACTAGCTCAAGTGGACCCACAACTTGAGGCTCCACATGGTTTTGAAGTTTAAGATCTCAGCTTTCAAACAAGCCCAATTATGTTTAATTTGGACGGCGTTTGGTTGGGCTAAATATTACTCAAAGAAGACATGTCCTGCTCCAGTCCAGTTCTGATATAGGTGTAATGTTCGGACCATAACTTTTGATCTACTCATCCCAATTGAGCAAATGAGCCAATTCTGGAAAATAAATTTCCAGGGCTTTCCAACAAGCCCAGAATCACCTGATTTGGACGTGTGTGCTGAGAGTTATGCTCAGTTGAAATGGAGGCTGCTGCAAGGATTAAATGCTGGGCAAGTGAAGAGACATAGGTTACATGACATCACCTTGCTGACATCATGCACGACTTGGATGGATTTCTTCGGCTGATAGGAAGTCTAGAGTGTTCATTGTAACCTCCCCCATTCCTTAAAGTTGTGTCTTTTTATTTTTCCTAAGTCTTTTCAATTTTCTAGCTTTAAATTGTTTGGAGTTTGTGTCTTTTGCTTGTCTTGTTGTTGCCTATATATAGTGGGGGTGTGAAGTGTTTCTCAATTCAGAGTTGTAAGCTTTCCCAAGTGAAACACAATTACCTTTGAGTGTGATTCTCAAAAGTATTCCAAATCCCTAGTTCTATATCTTGAATTTTGGAAAGTTCAAGTGGTGTTCTAGGTTCTCTTTTCTTTTCCAATTGGAGTGATTCCTTGGTGAAGACGAGAGGATTTGCCTAAGATCAAGTCCTTGAGTGGCTCTACGAAGGATTATCTCAAGTGCAAGGTCTTGTTTATCCTTTGTTCTGTTTTGCTATTATTTTCATTCCACCTCAATCAACCTTCCATTTTCTTTTTACTTTGGTTCAATTCTTATTTGGGTTTATTTGAGTTTGATTTGGTTCACTTACCACCCACATATACATCAATTGGTATCAGAGCCAAGGTTTTAAAGTGACCCACATCACACCCAAATACACAAAAAAAAAAAAACAAAAAAAACCGTGAACATCCAGTGTCCACAGGCCAGAAAGTTCACACGGTGCCCCCGTGCCATACCACACGACCGTGCCATATTCATTTTCCAGAACTCTTCAAGTCGAGACGCAGCACGGTGCCCCCGTGCCTACCAGCACGACGGTGCCACCCTACTTTTCTGCATTTCCTCAGGTCGAAGCATAGCACGGTTACCCAGTGCCCCATTGCACGACCGTGCCCTCCCTCCTCTTCTCCAAAACAGCCTTTTTCTAGCCTAAACACATAATCCACAAAGAACCCTTAAGCATTCATCCATCATGATTTCTCTTGCGAACTTGCGAAAAGAGATTGCTTTGATTGAAAAGGAGATGGTCATCCTTGAAACTCCAAAGTTTCGTGGCCAAAAAGAAGATTTCCCTTACTGGATTTCCAAAGTGGATCAAGTTTTCACTCGCTACAATATTGACGAGCAAGAGAAGTTTAAAGTGGTTATTAAGAAGCTCCGAGGCCATGCGCTTGAATGGTGGGAAAAGTACAAGTATAAGAGGAAGAAGAGAGGAAAAAGTAAAATCACAACATGGGTTAAGAGGTAAATTAATGGATACTTTCGCTCCAACCTCTTACTTACACAAGCATCCATTTGTTTCCTTTGAGGTAAACGGCTTTAATTCCTCTTCTAAAAACCTTCATTTCAACAAAGGAAGTCCAATGAGTGCTTGTAACTCTAGCTCTACTTCCTTCTTTTATTTGGAGAAATTTAACTCCAACAAAGATGAAGAGATCCTTGGAGAAAAAGGGTCGGGCCTAGTTGACCTACTTCTTGTTTTTGATGACTGTGGTGATGAAGAGACCTTTGAACTTGAGGCCCAAAGATCCGAGTTGAAGCAAGAAGAGATTGTGCAAGAAATTGGGCAATCCTTCACCCAAGAAGGGTGCCAAGAAGATAATGAGGTGAATTTGAGCATAACCCCAAGAATTGAAGAGCATGTAGTTAAAGACCTTGAAGTGATGAAGCCTTGTAGGGTTGTTGAAGAGTTTGAACAACTCTTGATTCAAGAAGTACGCCCTACCGAACTCCAAGCACCCGAGTTAGAGGCATGTGGGGGTATTGAAGAAGTTGAGCAACTCTTAACCCAAGAAGAATTCACCTTAACCCCCATTCAACCTTCCCAACCCCTCAAACCACAAAAGGATCGACAAGCCTTAACCCTCATTCATCCTTCCCAAACCCTTGCCCCCAAAGAAGATTTCCCACTTCCGCCCCTTCTCCTCACCAGGTATGACCCGTTTTATCATCCTCCCCTCACCCTCTTCTATATCTCTCCAGAGGTGATGCCCTGTGACCTCCTTCCCAAAAAGCTCCCATATTGTGAGCGTGACCCCTTTCTTGAGAGGCTTACTAACCCTTTGAGTTTGAGGACAAACTCAAAACCACCCGGGGAGTATGATGCATATTCCCATATGCATCATTTTTATTTAAGGTCAACTTCCAAGAAGAAAGTGTCAAACAAGAGCGTGCATGGGAACTCTCATATTTTCTCTTATTATGTGAGTTCAAGGACTTTAGACACCATGAAAAAGTCAAGCAAGTGGCGAAAATCTGGATAAAACTCATATTCCTTCCGGAAAAATTGGTGCCCGATTCATCCCTACGGAAGGTAATTTTTTTGTGCTCATTTTTTGGACTAGCTCAAGTGGACCCACAACTTGCGGGGCCACATGGTTTTGAATTTTAATATCTCATATTTCAAACAAGCCCAATTATGTTTAATTTGGACGTCGTTTGGTTGGGCTAAATATTACTCAAAGAAGACATGTCCTGTTCCAGCCCAGTTCTAATATAGGTGTAATATTCAGGCCATAACTTTTTATCTGCTTATCCAAATTGCGCAAATGAGCCCATTTGGGAAAATAGATTTCCAGGGCTTTCCAACATGCCCAAAATCACCTGATTTGGACATGTGTGCTGAGAGTTACGCTCAGTTGAAGTGGAGGCCGCTGCAAGGATTAAATGCTGGGCAAATGAAGAGACTTTGGTTACATGACATCATGTGGATGACATCATGCACGACTTGGAGTGTTCTAGATGGATGTCTTCAGCTGATTGGAAGTCTAGAATGTTCATTGTAACCTCCCCCATTCCTTTAAGTTGTGTCTTTTTATTTTTCCTAAGTCTTTTCAATTTTCTAGCTTTAAATTGCTAGGAGTTTGCATCTTTTGCTTGTCTTGTTGTTGCCTATATATAGTGGGGGTGTGAAGTGTTTCTCAATTCAGAGTGGTAAGCTTTTCCAAAGTGAAATACAATTACCTTTGAGTGTGATTCTCAAAAGTATTCCAAATCCCTAGTTCTATAACTTGAATTTTGGCAAGTTCAAGTGGTGTTCTAGGTTCTCTTTCTTTTCCAATTGGAGTGATTCCTTGGTGAAGACAAGAGAATTTGCCCAAGATCAAGTCCTTGAGTGGCTCCGCGAAGGATTATCTCAAGTGCAAGGTCTTGTTTATCCTTTGTTCTGTTTTGCTATTATTTTCATTCCACCTCAATCGACCTTCCATTTTCTCTTTACTTTGGTTCAATTCTTATTTGGGTTTATTTGAGTTTGATTTGGTTCACTTACCACCCACATATACATCATCACGAACCAAGGGAGGCACGGTCGTGCTTAAGGGCCCGGTGTGGCCGTGCCAATCTTCTGCGTTTCACGCCTAAGTTTGTGATTTCTCACGGTTTGAGATGGATTTTGTGTTTGGGCTCAAAACTGAATCAAAGCAAGAATTCTTGGCCTTGATTAAGCTTGAAATGAATATGAAAAGAAAAAAAGAAGAGAGGAATGAAGTTCACTGATTAGAACATGAAAAAAAGGAGAGGTTTGGTTTAAGGAACCCAAAGCTAACTTCATGAACTTTAAGTGAATTCAATGGAATCTGGATATTTCTAAGCCTTGTGATTAGATAAGATACACCACTAATCACTTAGCTTAGGGCCCTTAACCTTTGATTAGGATAAGATACACCACCTAATCAATGATTAAGACTCACTTGGACACCACCTTAATCGGCCTAATTAAGGATAAGCAAGTTAAGTGTTTGAGAGGAACACAAGACACAAAGTTTTTTCTTAATTTCAATACTCAAGCTTCTTGTTTTACAAAAGAGCAGCCAAGGCACTTATATAGCCTTGTGATTACATGAAAAGGGCTTTCCTTCTAGGCAAGGAAAGTCATTAAACTAATCCTATGCTTAGTAATACACGGTTTAATCTAATACAAACCAAAGCTGAAAGTTTATATTACAAAGCACTTAATTTATCTTCCTAAGCCTTTTCCTTTGCATTAAGGAATGTAAATGACTCAATTTCCCAGCTAGGAAGGCAAGAGTGCACGGCTAGCCACCTCAAAAGGACTGAAAAATGCATGTGTGCCATGTCATGCTTGAGTGGTCGAATGAGAGCTTGCAAAATGGTGGTGTTTCACTTGCTCCACGTGTCTCTCTCACAAGTAGCTAGGTGGTGGTTTATCAAGCAGCTCAAAATGACCTAGTTGGCAGTCTTCCACCTTAAGCAAACCCATCTAGGAGGGAAATCCACCTTGCTAAGCAACCGGGTATCTAGGTGCCCATTTCTGCCGTGACTTGTGCTTCATGGTTGACACCTCAAATGCTGAGTAATCTTGGATTTCCTTACATGGAAGGAAACCTCAAGATGTCTAGTTTACCCTCGTTTTTGAATCATAGCATTTGGACGTCGTTTACCCCTTGAATGAGCCTGATTCCCCAAACCGTGCAGATTAGACTCCAAAACAGCACAGGTTTACTAATTAGCTTAGTTCACTAACCAATTGAACTCCAAATCTGGTAATTCCAATTGGAAATGAAAGCTAAGATGTTGGGGACCCAAAATATGTAAAAATTCAAGACTTAAGCTAAACTATATCATAAGAAATAAAAAGAACAAAACCGGGTTCATCCTGGCCCTGCTGGGCAGTTTTGACACCTTGGGTTTAATTGCTGATTTGAACGACCAAATGAAGTCCAAATTGGATGAAACTTGATTTGTTGGAAAGCTAACATGTTGATCTTCAAATCCATCAAAAAAATTAGACGTAAACCCTTAGTATGTTTGAGAAACTAAGCACACAAAGACGAGTTAGCTGCTGGATTTAACCCTTGCCCTGTAGTTTCAATGTTTAATCAAAACTTGGATGATTTATTCATCCTTAAACCGGCATAATAAGATTACCTAATTGATTTGATTCTTTTTTAACAAAAGGGATGGAGGGATTTCCATCACCCATTGACTTATTTCCTAGATACCTAACCTAGAACTCTTTATATGCCCTTGAAGTTGACATATTAAGGGTTCCAAAAAGTAATTTTACAGCCCTTTAAGTCCACCTAAGCTTGGGTA
Organism: Carnegiea gigantea; assembly: GCA_029747015.1. Lineage (NCBI taxonomy): Eukaryota > Viridiplantae > Streptophyta > Magnoliopsida > Caryophyllales > Cactaceae > Carnegiea > Carnegiea gigantea. The sequence goes on along the minus strand of JAKOGI010002667.1, from coordinate 87,787 downwards.
ATTAGGCTTGCAAAACTGGGCCAATTTCTATCCGAACCGGGCAGCATGTGCAATGCATGTTTGATGATTTCCTGGACTAGGCATGATCCTCTTTGACTTCTTTGGTGGTTGTAGGGTCCCTTAGGCATGTGGCTTGGTCTTCACTTGGTTCCAGAGGATGGTCCCCATCATACTCCCCGGATTGGTTGGAGTTTGACCTCAAACTCGAAAGTTGATTATCTTCATCATAATATGGACTAAGATCAGCCACATTGAAGGTGGTCGAGACTCCATACTCTCCCGGGAGGTCAATCTTGTAAGCATTAGGACCAATCTTCCCAATGACTTCAAATGGGCCATCCGACCTTGGCATGAGCTTGGATTTGCGCTTGCTAGGGAACCTCTCTTTCCTTAAATGAATCCAAACCAAGTCTCCCGGTTGAAATTGAGCATCTTTCCTATGTTTGTTGGCTCGTTGCTTGGCTTCATTGGATTTCTCAATTCTTTCTCTCACCTTGGTGTGTAGCTCTTGAATTTTTTTGGCCCTTTCTCAGCCTCCCAACTAAACTTGGTTGGATTTGGGATTGGAACGAAGTCTAAGGGAGTCCTTGGATTGTAACCATACACCACTTGGAAAGGTGAAAGAGTGGTTGCCTTGCTTGGAGCTCGGTTGAAGGCGAATTCTGCATGAGGAAGCAACTCATCCCACCCTTTGATGCTCTTCTTGACTAGAACTCTAAGCAAAGTGCCCAAAGTCCTATTAGTCACTTCGGTTTGACCGTCGGTTTGGGGGTGGCATGTAGTGCTAAACTTGAGGTGAGTTCAAACTTTCTCCACAAGGTAAGCCAAAAGTGGCTTAGGAACTTGGTGTCCCTATCCGACACCATGCTTCTTGGAATCCCATGGAGACGAACTATCTCCTTGAAGTAGAGGTTGGCAATGAAGGAAGCATCATTGGTGCTATGGCATGCTATGAAGTATGCCATCTTGGAGAATCGGTCAACCACTACCATGATTGAATCTTTGTGCCTTTGGGTTCTCGGCAAACCCGTGATGAAGTCTAAGCTCACTTCCTCCCAAGGACATTGATGAATGGGGAGAGGAGTGTATAGCCCTTGGGGCCGAGAGTGGCTCTTGGCTTGTTGACAAATAGAACACCTTCTCACATAGTGCTCTATATCCTTGGACATGCTTGACCAATAGTAGTGCTCCTTGAGCATGGAACAAGTCTTCTCAATGCCAAAGTGTCTGGCCAAAGCCCCACCATGGAGCTCTTGAATGAGGAGTTCACGAAACCCACTCCTTGGTATGCATAGCCGGGTTCCTTTGAAGAGAAACCCATGCTCTAAGTGAAATAAACCGTGGGCATGGATAGAGCACTTCTCATAAGTTTCCTTGAAGTCTTCATCTTAGGCATACAACCCCTTAATAATCTCAAAACCAAGGACTTTGGATTCCAAGGTAGAGAGTAAGAGGTACCTTCTTGATAATGCATCTGCCCCTTTGTTGAGTTGACCCAACTTGAGGTGGATCACCAAATGAAAGGCTTGGAGGTAATCAACCCACTTGGCATGCCTTGGGTTGAGCTTGTGTTGCCCTTGTATGAATTTGAGAGCCTCGTGATCCGAATGGAGAATGAATTCTCCTCCCACCAAGTAGTGCCTCCAATGCTCCAAAGCTCTCACAATAGCATAGAACTCCTTGTCATAAGTGGAGTACTGAAACAACACGGATTGAGGATGGCATAGACGTGCTTAATGGCATGGAGTGACCGCGCTAAGTTTCTGCTCAACACAGCTAAAAACAACAATTCTTCACGGTTTTGAGTTTTTACTCAAACTGAGTATGAACTGAGTTTGTGTTTGGAATTTTGAGTGGAATGGATTTCTGTAAGGGTGAGGGATAGATCAGGCCTAGGAGAAGCCAAGCTCTGATACCAAATATGATGTACCTTTGAAGGGAGAAGGGAAATCCAAGACAAGAAAGCAAAGGCTCACGGTATGCAAACTGAAATTTCAGTTCATCTCCTTGAACTCGAGTAGAAGAGCAATGAAAGGATAGAGCTAAACTTAATGTTTGGATAGAGAATCACCACCAAACATAAGCTTAGAGTCCCTAAACTTGGATTAAGATACAGAAACACCACTTAATTCAAGGTTAGGACTTACTTGAGCACCACCTTAATTGACCAGATTAAGGATAAGCAAGTGAAGATTTAGAGTTCTAAAGCAAAAGCTCTCAAATGGAGTTCTGAAATTCAAGCTTAATGTCCCAGCAAAAAGCCGTGTGTTTTCCCTTTGATACAAGCCTAGCTAGCACCCTCACAAGCAAGCACACACATCACCTTACCCTTCTAAGGAGGAAAGGTGTTATCTTAGCCTAATCCCCTACGGTTTAAGCATAACTGTGTTCAACCATGCTTAAGCTTAGTCTAATTACAATCTTAACTTTAAGGAAAGCAAGACAAATGATATCAAAACTTAATTAGATCATACGTAAGCCTGAGTATGCTGCTAACAAGGCTGGAAGCACATGGGTAGCCGAAAAGTGATTGTTCCTTTACGGCCGGCCAATCACATTCAAGAGACAGGGCTCTTTTGTAGCAAGCTTGCTACTGGTTGCTCTTCTCAAGATGTTCAGCTGATCATTGGCCTTCTAGACTTCTTGGGATGTGTGCCAAGCTGGATTAGACAAAACAAACCCTTTGGAGAGAGAAAACTTCAATCGGGTTGCTGAACTGGGTGTACGGGCAGAATGTAGCCGGTTTTCAAACCTGACTTTAGCTTAACAAAAGTGAGCATGATTTGCTTTTCAGGCCATGGGGGAAAACTTTAAGATGTATATACCCCCCAACAAAGAAATCAAGGTTAAACAATGTTTAAGTAGCGTAATCCCACTAAAACATCCAACCGTGCAATTTAGGTGCAAAACTGGTCGGTTTGACAAAAGTCTTTGACCTTCCACCTTCTTGTATGCATGATTGGAAATGAATGCTTGGACCTAAAAGTAGACATGGTGAGGATTCCAAAAATACAAAAATATCAATCTTAAGCCAAAATGTAGCTTAAGTTATGAGATGAACAAAACCGGGCATTTTCAAGCCAAGTAATCCGGTTGTAGTAATTTGGGAGTCTTGTAAAATTTGAGCCATCCTTTAAACTTGGGACCTTGTTCTTGGGTGTTCTGGACTTGGTACATCATGGACAAGGTCATGGCTAGGTAGGACTCGATCAATGTCCCCCATGACTGAAGTGCTTACGGGTGCATCATTCAAATGGAATCCTCAAGCACAATCTACCTTTGAAGAAGTTGAGAAGAAGCTTGCTCAAGCACCGGTCCTTGCATTGCCGTGCTTTGAGAAAGTTTTTGAGGTTGAATGTGATGCATCAGGAGTGGGAATAGCAGGAGTTCTTACTTGAGAAGGTAAACCATTAGCCTTCTTTAGTGAGAAATTGTGTGAATCAAGAAGAAAGTACTCCATATATGACAAGGAATTCTATGCAATAGTTCGATGTTTAAAGCATTGGAGCCATTACTTAGTAGCTAGTGAGTTTATATTGCATTCTGATCATGAGGCATTGAAGTACATTCAAGGCCAACACAAGCTTAACTGATGTATATAAGCACCCAAATGACCAAGCTAGGTTATCTTTTGTGGTCTTTAGTTAAGGAAGAAAGGAAAACAAGGAAGGATAGGTTCAAGGTTGAGTTTGAGATAATCCAAGAAGGAGCCACTCAAAAACAATCCTTAGGCAAATTCCTTTACTCTTTCTAGGATACAGAAATGAATCACCACCAAGAGGAGTTTAGGAAACTAGAACACCAGTTGAGTTTGCCAACACTCAAGATACAGAACTATATTTTCTCACACACTTTGAAAGAACACTTCAAAGCTGAATTGTATTTCTTGAACTCGAATGTAATTGGTTTTCTGATGCAAACAACTCGACACTATGGCCTTATATAGGGCTGGCCTTACACTTGAAAAGATAGAACACACTTATGAATAGACACTAATGAAAAGTAAGCAAAATACAAGGAGCTAAAAAGGAAAACATTGACGTACCTGCCGATGGTTCAGGCTAAAACTCAAATTAAGAGTGAAACCTTATAATCCAAAGGTAGATACAATCAAGGGAAAACCAAGGAAAGTGGACACATAATATGATGGTTGTGAAGCATCAAACATGTGAGGGAGGAATGGAACTTAGAATCAAGGGATTCTAAGTAAAAATCTAAAGGGAACTTTGGGATATCTTCAAGGGGATTGTGTTGGACGTATGAAGGGTAGAAGATAACCAAGCTAAACACGAAGCAAACAAGAAAAAAAACCACACGGCAAGGGTGGCACGGTCGTGCACTTAGGCACGGTGTGGCCGTGCCATATTACTGCCAAGCATGGCCGGTTTTGTGGTGTTTCACAGTTTGAGTTTGGCTTTGTGTTTGTGTGGAAAGCTAAGCCAAAGGGGCTATCCTTAGCCTTGCATCAGCATCGTAATGGATGAATGAAGGTTTGTAAATGTATGGAATGAAGGAGAATTAAAGATAAGAATTCACTAACTCAATTTAAGCTAGCAAATCTTTCTTCACTTCTCTTTGAATACTTGAAGATTATCAGGGTAGTTGGATAGTGCTAAACTCAATGTTTGGATACAGATATCACCACCAAACTTAAGTTTAGAGTCTTTAACCTTGGATTAAGATACAGAAACACCACTTAATTCAAGATTAAAACCTACTTGATCACCACCTTAATTAACTAGATTAAGGATAAGCAAGTTGGAATTTGGTTGCACTAAGGCATGAAAGCACAAAGCTCTCAAAGAGGTTTTCTTTCAAAATCTGATATCTGTTACAAGGGGGGGCCGTGTGCCTTTAAATAAGCAAGCTAGTAGCCACACAAGCACACACCTCACCTTTCCCTCCTAAGGAGGAAAGGTATTAAGAGCTAAACAAGCTTATTTGTGCTAATCTAAAATACAAGCTTGCTTAAACTAGTCTAATACATTCTAAACATGAAGTAAAATATTATTAATACTTATTATACATTAATCTACTCATAAACAAAGCTTAAACATGCTGATTTGCTTGCTGAATTCCTATTGGACAGCCGTAAAGTGCCTTCCCCTTTTCGGCTCACCAATCGGATTGCATGGTGCTGTTTTCTCCTTTGTTTTCTCATTGGTTCACACATTTCAAAGCCTTCTCAGCAGCAAATTATTGTGTTTCTAGCAAGCCTTGGGCGTGGTGTGAGGTAGGCAAGCAACCAAGCAGCTAGGAAAACCCACTTGAGAAGGAAAAACACCTCATGCTTAAACCAGGTTGTGCTGGCAGAATGCAGGGTCTGATTGCAGGCCACGTTTCCCAAGGCAAACGTGGTCATAACTTGTCTTGCCACACATGGTTGGAAAGCTTAAGAAGTCCTCTAACAGCTCCAAGTAGAATTACTCAATTTGGAGTTCATTTTCCTGATGAAAATATCAAAATGGCTAGGCTGGTCTGAACTGAGTCTCAGTCTACACGGTTTGGAAGATTGACCTGGTTCTTCATCTTCCACTTGACTTAACTTGCTTTTATCACTTGGACCACATAGCTAACATCTTGGGGACCCAAAATATGTAAAAATACAAGACTTAAACCAAAATATAGCTTAAGAAATGAAAAGAACAAAACCGGATACTTTCTGACCCTGCTGGACAGTTTGTATATCTTGGGTTTATTAGCTAATTTGAGAGGGCAAATGAAGTCCAAATGGGATGAAACTTTTTTTGTTGCAAAGCTGACTTCTTGAACTTTAATCCCAATGCAAAATATTGGACTTAAACCTTAAAGGGTTTGACGTAATTAACCTCTCAAAACCGGGTTTGCTGCTGGAAACAAACCTGACCTGCTGTTTTAGGTCCTTAAACAAAACAAGGATGAATTATTCACCCTTTAATCACCAAAATGAAATTACCTAGCTTGATTTGATTTTTTTAAATCAAAGGGCATGGAGGGATCTCCATCAAACATGCACACGGCTAAGTGAACCATGTATCTAACATTAATGATGCTTGAGTGAAATGAACCCATCAGCTTGGGGAGTCATGTTCCCACTTAAAAATACACATCTTAGCCTTGGGAGAAAGGGGGAACATAGCTTGAGCAAAGGAGGATGCAGCAACCGGCTTTAGGAGTGAAGATGCATGCATGCATATTCCGGCTATTAAATGCGTTCACACCTGCAGCAAGCCCAACTTCCATGAGGCATCTCTCTCTGAATACTAAACCAAATTCGATGATCTTGGGCTTGTTGGAAAGCCTAGGACGTCTAGTTTCTAGGGAATCCCATTTTATTGCAATTGGACCAGCTGATCAAAAGTTATGATCCAAATAGTGAAGGCTGTCCAAATTGTCCTGCGCCAAGATACCGTGTGCTTGTGGGCTGAACTTGACCAACCAAATGAACTCCAATTTAAGCGTAGTTGGTCTTGTTAGAAAGCTCATTTCTTAGGCTTGATTAATGTAAGGACCATTAGAATTTTGGCCCATTACATTTTGCTGCAAAAGGGTAACAAAAACCGGGTGTGAGGAGGATGAGCTAGGCGTGAGCTCAAAGGGTACGTTCAGGGCTTTTCTGCAAATGATGGCGATCTCCTTGGCTTCTTTTGGCTGCTTGTGATCTTCCTTGAGCTTAATAGGAGTAGTGGAGTTTACAGGCATGGAGCATGATGCTCTTAATCCCCATTTGGGAAACCCCTTGGAATAAGGCACTTTGAAGTTCAAAACAAACTCCACAAAGTGTCTTGTGTCTTGGAACTCAAATAATGGGACCAACTATAAGTGTTTCCATGCATGATCTTGTTTGGCCTTTTCCTCCCTTGAAGTTGAGGTTGAGGAATGAAAATGATGCATATGGAAATATGCATCATTAACTCACACCATGCTAAATGGGTTGAGTTCCTTCAGTCGTTCCACATCACCATCAAGCACAAATCACGAAGATTAAATCCAGGTGCGGATGCATTATCAAGGAGGCATCTCCTCTTATTTCAACTAGATACTCTTGTTCTTGGTTTTGTGCATCTTAAGAGTTTACATGCTGAAGATGAAGACCTTGGGGACCTCTATTCTACATGTTTGAAGCACCCCAAGGGAGATTTCTTAGTCTAAGAGGGCTATTTGCTCAAAGGAGCACGGCTGTGCATTCCTAAGTGTAGCACCCGTGAACTCTTGATTAGAGAGATTCATGGTGGATCCTTGGCTGGTCATTTTGATGAATCAAAGACCTTAACCATGTTAAGGGAATATTACTATTGGCCAGGGATGGAGAAGGATGTTCAAGAGATCCTAAGAAGGTGTGGAACGTGCCAAGTAGCTAAAAGTCATACCTTACCTAATGTAGTCACACCAGGAAGGAGAGGGAATGAAAGAAAAGCTTAAGTGTTTAGAGAAGGAAGAGAAGATGGCGTGGGGAAACAATAAAAATGGCGTAGAGAAGGAAGGAGAAAAGAGTGCCTTGAACAAGGTTCAATGGCTTGAACTGAAAGATCGATAAAACTAAAACGTTTCTTAGAAATTGATTTCACCACTAAGAACTATTTTAGGGCCCTTAATCCTAGATTAGGATACAGATGTCACCACCTAATCAAGATTAAGACTTACTTGAATACCACTCTAACTGACCGAATTAGGGATAAGCAAGTAGAGAATTTAAAGTGACACATAGAGGAGTTTATACTCAACTTCTGATTTCAATTCTTCAACAATGTTTACAAAAGGGATGTCCACTCTCTTTTATAAGGCACGTCCAACCCCTTCCTTAGTCGTTAGATAATCCTTAATAGATTACTTAATGCTTAGGGAAGTCATTAAGCACACTTAACTAGTTATAAAGATGATTTAGTACATAACTGATTTAAAACAAGCATAAACAAATGCAATGGCTTAAAACTAATTAATTTAAGCTAATCCTTGCTGATTCTAGGCTGCATGAGTCATGTTTCCTCCCTTGGAAGGACAGAACACACGGCTGCCACCTCAAAAATACAAGAGGAATGCATGCGTGACACCTCGTGCTGAAGTCGATGAATGAATGCTTGCAAAATGGATGAATCTTCCTCTTCCACATGGCACTTGCTACCTTCATGAGTCACTTAGTGAGTCAGCTCAAGCTTCCAGCCAAGCACACACACACACACCTAGAAGGAGAAAACCCACCTAAGAGGGAAAACTCCTAGGCTAAGAAAATGGCTGCTTGGGTGGCGCATGCAGGCTAAACCCTCATGCTATTGGGCCACTGCTTTTTGATGACTAATCTGGCGATTCCTTCAAGGGGGAAACCTCAAGATGTCTACAAACCCCCCCTTTTGGAAAATCTTGATTTGGATGTCATTAAGTGCCTTAATCATCATGATCGTTCAAACCGTGCAAATCTTGATGCTTGCTGTGTGGTTTTGATAAATGGACAGAATTAACCCTTTAACGTGCTTGTCTGCCTTTGTGCTTATAATAAGAAATAAACTAGACATCCTAAAGGAACTAACAAAAAAAGAATTACATGATTTAGATGTCATTTGCACTATGAAATAATAAAAACAAGACCAGGTATTTGCACAGGGGTGAATTCGGGTACCATCTCCTCTTGGACATGTAAAATGGAACTTGTTCCGTGGACTTGGACTTATGTAATTGGACTACCTTGACTTGGGGAATTTAACTGGGATGTGTCTGATGGAATTACATTATTACCCCACAGTTTGTACACTCCGCTGCCCGTGCCTACTTTACCTTGGGTGGATGTGAGTGTGGACTTTATTTTGGGTTTGTCTAAGAACCAAAGGGGCAAGGATTCCATATTTGTGGTGGTGGACAGGTGATGGAATCCTACCTAGCCAAGACCTTGACCATGATGAAACAAGTCCAACTCGTCCAAGAACAAGGTCCTAAGTGAAGAAGATGGCTCACATTTTGCAAGAAAGCCAAACAGCACCAAACGGGCTAACCGGCCAGAAAATGCCTGGTTTTGTGCACTTGATTTCTTAAGCTACATTATGGCTTAAGTTTGATATTTTTGCATTGTTGGAATCCTCATGATGTTAACTTTCAGGTTTAAGCATCGATTTTAAATCATGCACACAAGAGGATGGGAGATCAAGGTGATTTTCCAAACCGGTCAGATTGGCTCCAATTCTGCCCAGTTAGACAAATTAGCCTAATTACCATGTTTTAAGGGGCTATAACCTTGATTTCTTCCTTTAGAGGGTTAGTACACATCCTAACGATTTCTCCCATGGCCTAAAATCCAAATCATGGTCACTTTTGCTAAGGAAAAACAGAACCTGAAAATCGGGTACCTTCTGCCCTTGAACCCGGTTTAGGGGAGGCCGGCTGTTTTGCTTCACCACAAGGGTTTGCTCACTTAATCAGCTTGAATGGCACACAAACCAAGGCTGGCACACATCCCAAGGCTCCCTAGAGAAGAACAACCAATGAAAGAAGAGCTGCACATGGTTTGTCCCTTGATTCTCATTGGATAGCCGAAATGGGAGTGTTCTTGCTTCCCATTGGACAGTCGCAAAAGGGAAGCCACTTTTCGGCTGAGCACATGCTATCTTGTTGCATTCTTAGTTGATTAAGCCTAAATACAAGTTAATTAAGTTGTAATAATCATTTGTCTTGCTTTCCTTATTAGTTTAAATGTACTTAGATTAGTTTTAAGCTTGCTTTGTAACCGGTTAGTCATAACCGTATAGATTAAGACTAGTTAACACCTTTCCTTCTTAGGAGGGTTAGGTGAAGTACTTGCTTGCATGCTTGCCAGTTAGAATGTTTTCCTAGGCTTGTAACAAAAGCAAGTTTCGGCCATTGGAAGAAATATACCTCAGATTTTGAAAGAGAAAACCGTAGAGAGCATTCGAAGCTTTCTTTCCAAAAACTTTACTTGCTTATCTTAGTTTAGGCCGAACTAAGTGGTGTTCAAGTGAGTCCTAACTTTGATTAAGTGGTGATTTCTGTATCTTAATCAAACTTAGGGGCCCTAATCTTGGGTTTGGTGGTGATTTTGTATCCAAAATCCAAGTTTAGCTCTATCCTTTCAAGCAAAACAGTCACGGGTTCTTCGGTTTCCTAGAGAATCCGAATTGCTTCCCCTTGTTTCTTTAATTGTAATCTCAATCCCCTTGAGCTTTACATCATATTTGGTATCAGAGCAAAGGTTTCACCTTGGCCTGGTACGCCCACACACTTCCATAAGCAAACCATTCATCCACAAACTCAAGAACACAAACCGGCTGAATTTCAGCCTTGGCAACCAGCAAGTTAGCATGGGTACCCCGTGTCCCAAAGCACATTCGTGCCACCTTCTGTCCGTGAAGTTCACTTGTCAAAGCAACCAAATTCAAGCATGACTTCAACAAGCATGACCCTAGAGGAGAGATTCGAGGCTTTGATGAAACAAAATGAGTTTTTGGCTAGCAAAGTTCGAGAGGACTCACAAAGGCATCAAGAGACTCAAACTCAAAATGAGTATTTAAGAAAGCAACTCGGGTCAGTCTTGAAACAAAAGCAGAAATTGAATGAAGATACTCTTCAATCTGAACCAAGAATACGAAAGCAAGTATTCAGCCATGAAGTTGAATCCTCAAGTGAAGAAGAACCAATCAGAATGGCTAGGGGAGTGCCACGGTTTCAAGCAAACAGCAATGACTTTAGAGTGGAAGTGATGTATGTGAGCACCCAAATGACCAAGTTAGGTTATCTTTTGTGAAAGGAAACTGATGCATATTTCCATATGCATCATTTTCATTCCTCAAGCTCAACTTCAAGGGAGGAAATGACCAAATGAGATCATGCATGGAAACACTTATATTTGGTCCCATTATTTGAGTTCCATGACACAAGACACTTTGTAGAGTTTGTTTTGAACTTCAAAGTGCCTTATTCAAAAGGGACTTCCAAATGGGGATCAAGACTACCATGAATTTCAAAGGGAAGCTCCAAGGAAGCAAAGGGAGCCCAAAATCTGGTCAGAATTGCGCTAACACTGTCCAACATTGCGTTGGGCACTTCACCCGGAAATTAACCCGGTTTGGGCCATCTTTTTGAGCAAGCTCCAGAGGGCATAATTTCCTGCACACTTCACCATATTCAAGCTTAAAGAATCATCTTTCTAACAACACCAACCACACCCAAATTGGAGTTCATTTGGATGGTCAAATTAGGCCCACAAGCACACGGTATTTTAGCCCAGGGCAGTGTGGATAGCCTTCACTGTTTGGGCCATAACTTTTGATTGGCTGGTCTAATTGTAGCAAATGAACATTCCCTAGAAACTAGACATCCAGAGCTTTCCACCAAGCCCAAGATCATCGAATTTGGCAGCGTATTCTGAGAGATATACCTTCTGGAAGTTGGGCTTGCTACAAGTGTGAACACACTTATTGCCAAACGTGTGAACATGGCTCTTCCTCCCTTATTTCGACCTTGGTGCATTGTTCCTCCTATAAAGCTGAGTTCATATTTCCCTAGCAAGGCTTGAATGTGTGAATTAAGAGGTGCATGGATCTCCTTTTGCTGCTACCTCTTTTCACACCTAAAGTCACCAAGAGACACACCTTTTCATCCTAGGTGCATCCGAATGAAGCAAGCAGCAAAGTGTACTTGTTTTTTTTGTTTTTTCCTTTACATCTTTTTGTGAAATGTTATGTCTTTTCATTATGTAAGGCCTACCCTATATAAAGGCCATAAATTGAGTTGCTTAGCATCAAACAAGTCATTCAAGTAATACAAAGCAAGTTCAAACAAAGAGTGTTTGTTCTCTTCCTTATAAATCCCTAGTTCTATATCTTGAGAGTGGCATCCTCAAGTGGTGCTCTAGGTCCCTCATTCTCAACTTGGTGGTGATTAATTTTTGTATCCTAGTTGAGTTAAGGGATTGCCCAAGGTTTGGTTTGAGTGGCTCCGGAAGGATTATCTCAAACACAACCTTGAACTATCCTTTTTACTTTTCCTTGTTTCCTCAATTATAAAAACCATAAAAATACTTAGCTTGGTCATTTGGGTGCTCCTTTATACATCATTTGGTATCAGAGCCTAGGTTGCCTACTTGACCAAGTGATGTAAGTCTCAAGGGAATGAAGCAACCCAAGTCAACTCACATCAAGGACACTAGAAATCAAGCAAACACCCAACGGCCAAGCAGGCACAGCCGTGCTGAATGGCATGGGGGGACCGTGCTAAATTGCTGCCTAGCTCGCCTAGAAAGTGCCTCACTTCACGGTTTGAGATGGCTTTGAGTTCAAATGGAAATCTGATGCAATGAACCTTGTTTTGGCCTTGATTATGTGTGGAAAAGAGTAAGCAAAGGAGTAATGAAAGTGAGGAATGAAAGTAGGAATAAGAACACTAAGAAGATCATTAAAGGAGCTCACGGTTTAAGAGGAGAGAAATCAAGAGCTAGCTTATGAACTTCAAGTGTGTTTAATGAAACTAGGATAGTTCTAAGTTAGATGATTAGATAAGATACACCACTAATCACTTAGCTTAGGGCCCTTAATCTTGGATCAGGATAAGATACACCACCTAACCAAAGATTAAGACTCACTTGGTCACCACCCTAATCGGCCACAATTAAGGATAAGCAAGTTAAGTGTTTAAGGAAATCACAAGACACAAAGTCTTTGCTCTCAATTGAATAATCAACTCTATCTTATTAAATGAACACACAAGGCTTTTATATGGCCTTGAAAAATACATAAGAGGGCTTTCCTTCTAAAGTAGGAAAGTCATTAAGCATACCTAAGACTACTTAGTACACGGTTTAGCCTGAAACAAACACAAGTTGAAAGTTTAAGTTACAAAGCACTATTTTATCTTCCTAAGCTCTTTCCTATGCATTAAGGAATGTTAATGACTCAATTTCCCAGCTAGGAAGGTAAGGATACATGGCTGGCCACCTCAAAAGAGCTGAAGAATGCATGGTTGCCATGTCATGCTTGAGTGGCCGTGTGTGAGCTTGCCAAATGGAGGCTTTTCCCTTGCTCCACGTGTCTCTCTCATGGGTGGCTGGGTGGCAGCTTACCAAGCAGCTCAAAATGATCAAGTAGGCAGGCACTCACCTTAAGCAAACCCCTTGAAGGAGGAAAACCACTAGGCTAAGTAACCGGGTGTCAATAAGTTGGTTTCTGCCTCAACTTGTCACGCATGCTTGACACATCAAATGCTGACTAATTGCTATATTTCTTACATGGATGGAAACCTCAAGATGTCTAGTTTACCCTCCAACTTGAATCGTAGCATTTGGACTTCATTTGCCCCCTGAACAAACCAGAATTCCAAAACCGTGTAGTTGTAGTGCAATCCGGGCAAGGTTAAAAGATGAACTGCTTTAAGTAACCAATTGAACTCCAAATAATATGAAACCAATTGGACTTAAAGGCTAAGATCTTAAGCTTGAAAATCTCCCAAAAAACGAGCACCAAAACGTGCTTTAAACCTGTGTAATCAGATAACAAAAACTGGGTGAAAATTTGGATGAGAACCCAGGTGCATCACCTTGTGTTTTCTCCATCAAGTGACTTATGGCCGTGACTTTGGACTTGATTTCTTGATTGTTCTGGATCATTGAGACATTATTCAACCTTGAGGATGGACCTCCATCATTCTCCCCTTGTTGGGAAGATTTGATCCTCAAATCAGAAAGGCAGTCATCTGCTTCATAAGGGCTTAAATCAGCAATGTTAAACGTAGTCGATACTCTATAATCTCCTGGTAACTCCACCTTATAAGCATTATCATTAATCTTCTCCAAAATCTCGAATGGACCATCTTCTCGTGGCATCAGCTTAGTTTTCCTTTTGGAAGGAAAACGTTCTTTGCGTATGATGGAAATGCCTCCATGCCCCTTGATTTAAAAGGAGCAAATCAATTAGATAATTTCATTTTGGTGTTTAAAGGATGAATAAATCATCCTTATTTTCTTTAAGACCTAAAATAGCAGGTCATGGTTTGCTTTTTGCAGCAAACCCGATTTTGAGAGGTTAATTACTTAAACTTCTTTAAGGTTTAAGTCCAATATTTTGTATTGACGTTGAAGTTCACGAAGCCAGCTTTCCAGAAAATCAAGTTTCATCCCATTTGGACTTCATTTACCCTCTCAAATTAGCCAATAAAACCAAGATATACAAACTGCCCTGAAGACAGTTTACATCCAGATTTTACCCGGTTTTGGTGATTACATTTCTTAATATTCCATGAGGTTTAAGTGTCCAATTTTTGCATCCCTGAAAAGCTTAAGATCTTAGCTTTCATTTCCAATTGGAATTACCAGATTTGGAGTTCAATTGGTTAGTGAATTTAGCTAATTAGTAAACCTGTGCTGTTTTGGAGTCCAATCTGCACGGTTTGGGAAATCAGACTGATTCAAGGGGCAAATGACGTCCAAATGCTATGATTCAAAAAGGAGGGTAATCTAAACATCTTCAGGTTTCCATCCATGTAAGAAACGTGCAATTAGTCAGCATTTGATGTGCCAAGCATGCGTGACAAGTTGAGGCAGAAACCGGCTGGTTGACACCCGGTTACTTAGCCTAGTAGTTTTCCTCCTTCAAGGGGTTTGCTTAAGGTGTAAGCTTGCCTACTTGGTCAAAATGAGCTGCTTGGTAAGCTACCACTCAGTCACATAGGAGAGAGACACGTGGGAGCATGAAGAAGAAGACATTTTGCAAGCATGTATTCGGCCACCACCAACACGCATGTCAAGCTCGAATTCAGCAGCCTTTTGCTAGGTGGCAGCCGTGTATCTTTGCCCTCCAAGGAAGGAAAATGAGCCACAATTATGCCTTAGATATTAAGAAAGGTCTTAGGATAAGTAAACTTGTGTATTAAGCTTGATTATCCCAGTTTTACTTTGTTTTAGTTTAAACCTTGTACAAGTGTGCTTAGCTAGACTAACACCTTTCCTCCCTTAGAGGGAAAGGTTGTTTCATGACTTTAGTGGCTATATAAGGCCGTGTACTTCTCACTTCATCAATTAGATTTTGAGTTTAAAACTTTGAGAAAAGATTCTGTGTCTTGAGTTCCTCTTAAACACTTAACTTGCTTATCCTTAATTAGGCCGATCAAGGTGGTGTTCAAGTGAGTCTTAATCATTGATTAGGTGGTGTATCTGTATCCTAATCAAAGGTTAAGGGCCCTAAGCTAAGTGATTGGTGGTGTATTTTATCTAATCACAAAGCTTAGAACTATCCCAAACACATTGAATTCACTTAAAGTTTATAAAGCTAGCTTTTGGATTCCTCAAACCATAAGCTCTCTTTTGTGTTCTAATCAGTGAACTTCTCATTCTTTTTATTCCACACATTTCCTACCCTTTCTCATACTCTTTTTCAAGCTTAATCAAGACCAAGACTTCTTGCTTTGATTAAGTTTTTAGCCCAAATACAAAACCACTTCAAACCATGAGAAATCACAAATTTTAGGCGTGAAGGGCAGAAGTTTGGCACGGCCACACTGTGCCCTTAAGCACGACCGTGCCTCCCTTGGTTCGTGAGTTTTCCACTTGTTTTGGTTGTGTTCTTGTTGTAAGTTGGCTTGGGTTGTTCCTACCCTTCAGACTTACATCATTTTTGGTATCAGAGCAAGTTTAGATCCTTGCCTGAACCCCACGCTCCCAAATTAAATCCAAACACAAACAGCCTACTTATGTTTCAAATCAATCCACAAAGAACCCTAGACCTCATCCTTCATGCCATCTTCAATAAACTTGGAGAAAGAACTAGCTTTTATTGATATTGAATATGCTTGCTTTGCAATTCCAAAATTTCGTGGCGAAAAGGAAGAGTTCATAGGTTGGTTATCTAAGGTGGAACGAGTTTTTACTTGTTGTATCCTTAATGACCAACAGAAGTTCGAAGTGGTTATTTCAAGATTGAGAGGTTGAACACTTCAGTGGTGGAATAATTACAAGTTTGAGCGAAAAAAGAAAGGAAAAGAGAAGGTGAGAACTTGGAAGAAATTGAGTAGTAAGTTGAAGGGTTCCTTTTACCCATCCACTTACATGCCCATGAAAGAAAGTATCTCCATTAAGCTCACGGGTTCATTTCCTTCCACCCCACAAAAAAAAAAAACCAACCCCACAAATGATCTTTCCCCCACAACTTAGGAGGTGTCTCAAGTGCCAAGGGCTTGGACACTTAGCCACGGATTGCCCAAACAACAAGGTCATTACCTCGGAAGAAAGGAAAGCCGTGAGAGAGGAGGAAAATCAGGAGGAAAAGAAGATGCCATTGGTGGAAGAACTGAAGGAGGTCAAATTAGAGGAGGAAAAAGAAGAGGATGAAGAAGATGATCTTGAGGAGATAGAGATTGAGGCAAATAAAGGTGATATGCTCACTTTAAACATCCACCATCCACCTAGAAGCCATAAGCATCACAGCCTTCCCACCACTTTTCATAAACCACCATCATTTTTTCCCACTCCACCCACACCTAAAACACTCAACCCAAAATTCTGTCAATCCATTTCAGAACCATTACTAAAAGCTCCTAATTTTGAGTTAAGAGCATTTGAAGAATTGGTTCGAAGCAAGTCCAAGAAGTCCCCTACGTCCACCATTCAGATCAGCAACGGGAGAGTAAAGAAAAGAGTCTCTAAATTCAAGAGAATCTTGTTTTCATGGCTGATTTTATTTCAGCCAGAACTTAAGTAAGGAGAAGAAGTAATTACTTAATTAGATTTGTGGACAAATCTTTTTCAACAAGGGGAGAATGATGGAAATCCCTCCATGCCCCTTGATGTAAAAGAAGCAAATCAATTAGGTAATTTCATTTTGGTGTTTAAAGGATGAATAAATCATCCTTATTTTGTTTAAGACCTAAAACAGCAGGTCATGGTTTGCTTTTTACAGCAAACCCGGTTTTGAGAGGTTAATTACTTAAACTTCTTAAAGGTTTAAGTCCAATATTTTGCATTGAGATTGAAGTTCACCAAGACAGCTTTCCAGAAAATCAAGTTTCATCCCATTTGGACTTCATTTACCCTCTCAAATTAGCCAATAAAACCAAGATATACAAACTGCCCTGAAGACAGTTTACATCCAGATTTTACCCGGTTTTGGTGATTATATTTCTTAATCTTCCATGAGGTTTAAGTGTCCAATTGTTGCATCCCTGAAAAGCTTAAGATCTTAGCTTTCATTTCCAATTGGAATTACCAGATTTGGAGTTCAATTGGTTAGTGAATTTAGCTAATTAGTAAACCTATGCTGTTTTGGAGTCCAATCTGCACGGTTTGGGAAATCAGACTGATTCAAGGGGCAAATGACGTCCAAATGCTATGATTCAAAAAGGAGGGTAATCTAGACATCTTGAGGTTTCCATCCATGTAAGAAACGTAGCAATTAGTCAGCATTTGATGTGGCAAGCATGCATGACAAGTTGAGGCAGAAATCGGCTAGTTGACACCTGGTTACTTAGCCTAGTAGTTTTCCTCCTTCAAGGGGTTTGCTTAAGGTGTAAGCTTGCCTACTTGGTCAAAATGAGCTGCTTGGTAAGCTGCCACTCAGCCACATAGGAGAGAGACACGTGGGAGCATGCAGAAGAAGACATTTTACAAGCATGTATTCGGCCACCACCAACACACATGTCAAACTCGAATTCAACAGCCTTTTGCTAGGTGGCAGCCGTGTATCTTTGCCCTCCAAGGAAGGAAAATGAGTCACAATTATGCCTTAGATATTAAGAAAGGTCTTAGGATAAGTAAACTTGTGTGTTAAGCTTGATTGTCCCGGTTTTACTTTGTTTTAGTTTAAACCTTGTACAAGTGTGCTTAGCTAGACTAATACCTTTTCTCCCTTAGAGGGAAAGGTTGTTTCATGACTTTAGTGGCTATATAAGGCCGTGTACTTCTCACTTCATCAATCAGACTTTGAGTTTAAAACTTTGAGAAAAGACTTTGTGTCTTGAGTTCCTCTTAAACACTTAACTTGCTTATCCTTAATTAGGCCGATTAAGGTGGTGTTCAAGTGAGTCTTAATCATTGATTAGGTGGTGTATCTATATCCTAATCAAAGGTTAAGGGCCCTAAGCTAAGTGATTGGTGGTGTGTCTTATCTAATCACAAAGCTTAGAACTATTCCAAACACATTGAATTCACTTAAAGTTCATAAAGCTAGCTTTTGGATTCCTTAAACCATAAGCTCTCTTTTGTGTTCTAATCAGTGAACTTCTCATTCTTTTTATTCCACACATTTCCTACCCTTTCTCATACTCTTTTTCAAGCTTAATCAGCCCAAACACGAAACCACTTCAAACCGTGAGAAATCACAAACTTTAGGCGTGAAGGGCAGAAGTTTGGCACGGCCACACCGTGTCCTTAAGCACGACCGTGCCTCCCTTGGTTCGTGAGTTTTCCACTTGTTTTGGTTGTGTTCTTGTTGTAAGTTGGCTTGGGTTGTTCCTACCCTTCAGACTTGCATCAGTGTAGATGTATCCAGACCAAATCACCCGGCTTACAAAGCTTCTCTCTTTTATGCTTGTTAGCTTGGGTCGTGTATGAGAGTGTAGTTTTCTCGATCTTGGCCTTTACTAACTCATGCAACTTCTGGATTTCTTCCACTCTAGCTGCGGCATCCGTACTTGGTTTTTGATCAAACGGTTTTGGAATAAGATCAAGTGGACTTAGGGGATCAGTCCCATAGACCACCTTAAAGGGTGATAGACCAGTAGCCTTGGTTGGAGTCTTGTTGTATGCAAACTCAGCGTGTGGAAGTAACAGATCCCATGCTTTAGCTTGGTGCTTAATCAAAACTCTTAATAAGGTACCAAGAGTTCGATTAGTCACCTCCGTTTGCCCGTCTATTTGTGGATGACAGGTGGTACTGTATTTGATTTTGGTACCTAACTTCTTCCACAAAGTAATCCAAAAGTGACTTAAGAACTTGGTGATGGAGACCATCATGAGAAGCCCAAGGACCGTCAAGCTCAGCCCAAGGAGGACTCACTCAAGCTTCAAGAGGTCAAGGAAGTTGCCAAACTTTGCCGGAAATTGGCGTTCATGCCCGAAGAGGTAGTGCCCCCTTCATCCAGAAATTTCCCGATTTTTGTGTGCACTTTTGACCTACCTAAAGTGGTCCCACAACTTGAGGCTCCACATGGTTTTTAAGTTTAAGATTTCATCTTTCAAATAAGCCCAAGTTTGTTTAATTTGGGCATCATTTGATTGGGCAAAATATCTCTCAAAGATACGTTATGCTGATCCAGTCCAGTCTGAGATAGGTGCATTGTTTGGGCTATAACTTTTAAACCGGTTATCCAAATTGAGCAAATGAGCCCATTCTGTAAACGAGACTTCCAGGGATTTCTATCAAGCCTAAGAAAGCGTGATTTGGCCGAGTATTCTGGAAGTTATGCTCTGTTGAAGTTGAGGCAGCTGCAAGGATTAATTTTGGGAATATGAAGAGTCTTCGGTTACATGTGATTGTGTGGCTGACATTGTGCACGTTTTGGAGCCTTCTAGATGAGAATAATCAGCTGCGAAATTCTAGAATATTCCTTGTAACCTCCCCCACCCCTTTTATGATGTGTCTTTCCATTTATCTTAGTCTTTTTATTTTACTAGTTTTAATTGTTATGAGTTATTTGAGTCCTTTTGTTGTCTTTTGCTGAGCCTATATAAAGGGGGGGCGTGTGAGCATTGTAGATCAGATTTCTAAGGAATTTTCAAGAGTAATTCAAGCACCTTTGAGAGTGATTCTCATTTGTGTCCCAAAAATTCCTAGTTCTATATCTTGAATTTGGCTAATTCAAGTGGTGTTCTAGGTTCTCCTTCTTTTCTTTGGAGTGATTCCTCAAAAGAGTGAAGGGAATTAGCCCAAGACCAAGGTGTGTGTGGCTCCGAAAGGATTATCTCATACTCAAAGTCTTGCACTATCCATCTCTATCCTGTTTGGTGATATTCTTCATCTTTCGCATCTTTCTCTCTTTTCATTTTGCTTAAGTTTGACTTGAGTTTGATTTGGATCACTTTCCACCCACATATACATCAATTGGTATCAGAGCCACGGTTCTTAAGTGACCCACATCACACCCAAATACATCCCAAAAAGCCAAAACACAAAAACAAAAAAGAAGCACAAAGCGGCAAAACCATTCCCGAAGTCCAGAAATTTCGCACGGTGCCCCCGTGCCGCCATGCACCACCGTGCCACTCTACTTTTCTGCATTTTCTTCAGCCGAAGTATAGCACGGCCTGACCGTGCCCCCTTGCACGACCGTGCCACTTTCCCTGCTGCATATTCTTCCTTCAAAGCATCTCCAACATGTCTACGAAGTCCACAAGAAGCGACCAAGCACGTGTGGAAGAGTTAGAAGCTCAAGTCGCTTATCTTCGAACTCAACTTGGGCAACTTTTGGAGGAAAAACAAAGGTGGGTTCATAGCCCCACTCCCTCTCATCCTCATGAACCGGTGGTCGAATCGGAAGAAGAAGTCTTTCAATCCGGAGCCAATTCTAGTGACGAAGAAGCCCCAAGGAGACGAAGGCAAGGAGGCAATATTGGTGGTGTCCGGATTGACATCCCCGAATTTGAAGGCCAACTTGACCCGGACTTATTTCTCGATTGGTTGCACACCATTGAGAGGATCTTTGAATATGAGGACATCCCGGAGGACAAGAAGGTGAAACTCGTAGCCCTTAAACTCCGCAAATATGCTTCAATCTGGTGGGCTAACCTTGGAGCGAAAAGAGCAAGAAATGGGAAAGGAAAAATTAGAACGTGGGCCAAAATGAAAGAAAAGCTTAAGGCCAAGTTTCTTCCCTCTCACTATGTGCAAGACAATTATCCCAAGCTCCATCGACTCAAGCAAGGATCCAAGAGTGTGGAAGAATACACTCGGGAGTTTGAACAACTCCTACTCAAATGCGACTTGAAAGAAGATGACTCTCAAACCTTGGTAAGATACTTAACCGGACTTGATGAGTCTATTGCCCATATTGTTGAATTGCAACCATATTCATCCCTTGATGACTTGAGTTCTCTAGCCTACAAGGTAGAACAACAAAAGAAATCAAAGGGAAAGAGTATCCTATCCAAGCCTCTCTCTCGTCCTTACCCCACACAAAGGCTTTCGTACTACCCTCCTCGTCCACAAAATCCCCCACCACCACAAACCAAAAACACCACTCCAACCCCTCAAAAACCCCCCACACAAGAGCCCAAATCTAAAGACAAAGTTCGTTGCTTTCGGTGCCAAGGTGTGGAACACTATGCATCTGAGTGTCCAAACAGGAGGATCATTTCCCTAGCGGAGTACCAAGAAGCATGTGATGAACATGCCTATGACGAAGAAGAAGAAGAGCACCATGAAGAAGGAAGTTTGGAAGAAGTTGAAGAAGGCCCCGATGAAGGAGAATTGCTAGTTATCCGCTGGGCCTTGAGTGGAATTGCCACTCAAAAGGACATGGAGCAAAGAGAAGCCATTTTTCACACCAGGTGTAACGTAGGAGACAAGGTTTGTTCCCTTATCATTGATGGAGGTAGTTGTGCTAACGTTGCCTCAAAGACTATGGTGGACAAACTCAAGCTGCAAGTCTCTCATCGTCCAAATCCCTACACCATACAATGGTTGAATCAAGGCAAAGGTTTGCAAATTACTCACCGTTGTCTTGTTTCCTTTTCAATTGGGAAAAACTATAATGATGAGATTTGGTGTGATATAGTCCCCATGGATGCTTGCCATATATTATTGGGTAGACCATGGCTTTTTAATAGAAGTGTCATCCATGATGGCCGGATGAACACTTACTCTTTTCTCAAGGACCGTAAGAAAATCACTCTTACCCCTCTCAAAAGTCCTTCCCCCTCTAAGCCAAAAGACAATCCTCATTTGTAAGTCTTCTTTACTACTCTTCTCAAATTTGAGCACCATGAGTATGAGTCTTTTAAAGACTTGATACTTTTACAAGAAGAGTCTAAGCCACCATCTCCCTCACATCCACTACTCGCCCCTCTCCTACAAGCCTATCACCATGTTTTTCCACAAGAAATTCCACATGGCCTTCCCCCTCCAAGATCTATTCAACACAAGATAGACCTCATTCCCGGATCCGTACTTCCAAACAAGCCGGCATACCGGATGTCTCCAAGCGAAACACAAGAAATACAAAGACAAGTGGATGATCTCTTGTCCAAGGGTTTAATTCGGGAAAGTCTAAGCCCATGTGCCGTGCCCGCCCTCCTTGTTCCTAAGAAGGATGGTAGCATGTGTATGTGTGTTGATAGCCGGGCGATAAACAAGATCACTATCAAGTACCGGTATCCTATTCCCCGATTGGAAGATCTATTGGATGAATTACACGGAGCTGCTATCTTTTCTAAGATTGATCTTAGAAGTGGCTATTATCAGATTCGCATTTTTGAAGGTGATGAATGGAAAACCGCCTTTAAGACGAAAGGAGGTTTATATGAGTGGCTTGTGATGCCATTCGGGCTTACTAAT
Organism: Carnegiea gigantea; assembly: GCA_029747015.1. Classification (NCBI taxonomy): domain Eukaryota; kingdom Viridiplantae; phylum Streptophyta; class Magnoliopsida; order Caryophyllales; family Cactaceae; genus Carnegiea; species Carnegiea gigantea. The sequence goes on along the minus strand of JAKOGI010002667.1, from coordinate 65,333 downwards.
GCCCCGAGCACTTTTATGAGACTCATGAACCAAGTTCTCAAGCCCCTCAGTGGAACTTGTGTTGTTGTTTACTTTGATGATATCTTGGTCTATAGCAAGACCGAGGAGGAGCATGCCAAGCATTTGCAACAAGTTTTGGAGATTCTTTCACAAGAACAACTTTATGGCAATATAGAGAAATGCTTTTTCTTCACTCCTCAAGTGGTATTCTTGGGTTTCATTGTTTCCGCCCAAGGCCTCCAAGTTGATGAAAGCAAGATCAAGGCTATTCAAGAGTGGCCAACTCCTACATCCATCACTCAAGTAAGGAGTTTTCATGGCCTAGCCTCATTTTACCGGAGGTTCATTAGAAATTTCAGCACAATTATGGCTCCTATGACTGAGGTAATTAAAGGCAAAGAGTTTTCATGGAACGAGCAAGCACAACAAGCCTTCGAAGAGATCAAGAAGAAGCTCACTAGTTCCCCCGTTCTAGCCTTGCCCGACTTTACCAAAGTCTTTGAAGTAGAGTGTGATGCATCCGGGGTAGGAATTGGAGCTGTCCTATCTCAAGAGAAGAGACCCATTGCTTTTTTCAGTGAGAAGCTCAACGATGCCAAGAAGAAGTACTCCACCTATGACAAAGAGTTTTATGCAATCATTAGAGCATTGGAGCATTGGCGTCATTACTTAGTTGGAGGTGAGTTCATCCTTCATTCCGACCATGAAGCTCTCAAATACATCCAAGGACAACATAAGCTCAACCCTAGACATGCTAAATGGGTAGAGTATCTTCAGTCCTTCCACTTCACTATCCAACATAAGGCGGGAACTCTCAACAAAGGAGCTGATGCATTATCAAGAAGGTACTTATTACTCTCTACTTTGAGTACTAAAGTACTTGGATTTGAAGTTGTTAAAGATTTGTACCCAAAAGATGATGATTTCAAGGACATTTTTGAGAAGTGTCTTAAGCACCCCCATGGGTTGTTCCACTTAGAAGATGGGTTCCTATTCAAAAGTTCACGCCTTTGTATACCTCAAAAGTTCCACTTCGCTGATCGTGGGCTTGTTGGAAAGCTCTGGATGTCTAGTTTTCAGAGAATGTTCATTTGCTGTAATTGGACCAGCCGATCAAAAGTTATGATGCAAATAGTGAAGGATATCCAAACTACCCGGGGCTAAAATACCATGTGCTTGTGGGCCTAATTTGACCATCCAAATGGACTCCAATTTGGGTGTGGTTGGTCTTGTTAGAAAGCTGATTCTTTAAGCTTGAATATGGTGAAGTGTGCAGGAAATTATGCCCTCCGGAGCTTGCTTAAAAAGGTGGCCCAAACTGGGTCAATTTTCGGGTGAAGTGCCCAACGCACTGTTGGACTGTTTTAGCGCAATTCTGACAAGATTTTGGGCTCCCTTTGCTTCCTTGGAGCTTCCCTTTGAAATGCATGGTAGTCTTGATCCCCATTTGGAAGTCCCTTTTGAATAATGCACTTTGAAGTTCAAAACAAACTCCATAAAGTGTCTTGTGTCATGGAACTCAAATAATGGGACCAAATATAAGTGTTTCCATGCATGATCTCGTTTGGTCATTTCCTCCCTTGAAGTTGAGCTTGAGGAATGAAAATGATGCATATGGAAATATGCATCATCTAGGTAAACCCAAAATGAAGTCTATACTTAGATCCACCCAAGGTAGAGTTGGTACAGGCAGTGGAGTGTATAAGCCGTGGTGTAAGGTATGACTCTTGGCAGCTTGGCATGTTTGACACCTTCTTAGGATGTCTTGAATATCCTTCTCCATCCCTGGCCAACAATAATGTCCCCTTAACATAGTTAAGGTCTTTGACTCACCAAAATGTCTAGCCAAGTGATGTATGTATCAAGGATTAAAGGAAATCAAAGCTAAAACTCACTAAGCTCACGGCTTAAACAAGTAATTTTAGTTTTGCTTTTTTGAACCCGTGCGAATAAAGGATGAATTTGATAGAGCTAAACTCAATGTTTGGATACAAGAACACCACCAAACATGATCTTAGGGTCCCTAAACTTGGATTAAGATACAGAAACACCACTTAATTAAAGATTAGGACTTACTTGAACACCACCTTAATCGACCAAATTAAGGATAAGAAAGTGAGTATTTGAGAATTCGAAAGCAAATGCTCTCAAAGGGGTAATCTGATTTCAAAGCATAATAAAACAGCAATGTTGTGTGTTTACCTAAAGTTACTGACGTATCTCCCCTTGCACTTGTCAAGGATGTGAAGGGAGGAAAAGTAGGCGCGTGAGGATGAGAAGAGGAGCAAGTTGATAGGACAAGTACCTTCAAGAGATAATCCAAGAGGAGCCACTCTTGTTGGACACTTGGGCAATCTCCTTAGATCAATTAGGATACAGAATCACCACCTAATTGAGATAAAGAGACCTAGACACCAATTAAGTTGCCACACTTAAGATATAGAACTAGGAATTTGAGAGAGACAAAGCTCAAGTTTGTATTCAAGTTGGCAAAAGACCCTTACAAAAGGAAGAGAGGGGGTATTTATAGGCCAACACCTGCCTTCACTCGGCCAAGGGGCTGCAAACAAGCTGAAAAGTGACTAAATGACTAAGCCTAGGCTAGTTTACAAGTACAAGTTGATTATACAAGTGATCTAGCCTAACCTTGATACCTCACTAGCTTAATTAATCTCAAGATTGAGGTGTCAAGCATCTAATAGTCTAAGTGCAGCAGCTTGGGGACTTAAATTTGCTAAAGGGACAAGAGTACACTCCAAAATCAAGGTGGCAGCCGGCCTCCCTCTTTACCCGGGTTAAAGGCATTTCCCTCCTTCTTTGGCTGGATAAAAGAAGCACAAGCTGGTCCCTTAGCTCAACTTTAGGGCCATGATTTGATAAATATTTAGATGCCTTTTCATGCCCTAAAGTTTGACAAAAGTTGGAGTTGAGTAGGTCAACCAATCGGACCCTTATTTCGGACTGTGCTGGATTGCGCCCTGCAGTGCACTGTCTTCGATTTTTGGCTTGGTTGACTGACCAAATGAACTCCAAATGCTTTGCAAAAGGTCTTGTTGAAAAGCTAAGATCTTAAGCTTCAAGCGGGTGGTGCGTGCAGGAAATTTCCCCTTCTACATTTTGCTCCAACAGAGAAACAAAACCGAGCCAGAAATGGTATGAACTGGGCAATTCACTTTCTTTTTTGTGCACGTGATTTCTGACTAAGGCATGAACTTCTTTGGCCTCCTTGGACTCCCTAGCAGGGGATGGATCATTGGTAATGGTTTTGGGAGGTTTGGTTGGATGGTCCCCATCAAGCCTAGCTAGCACCCACCCGAGCAAGCACACACCTAGACCTTACCCTCCTGAGGAGGAAAGGTATTAAATTAGCCTAATCTTCACGGTTAAGACTAACCATGTACAAAACATGCTTGAGACTAATCTAATTACATTCTTAACATTAAGAAAAGCAAAACAAATGATGTTTACAACTTAATTAGACTATGGTTAAGCTTAATCATGCAGTTTACTAGGCTGAGAGCACATGGTTCAGCCGAAAAGTGCAATCCCCTTTACGGCCGGCCAATCACCTTCAAGAGATATAATCTTTTGTTGCTTGCATGCCATTGGTTGTTCTTTTCAAGGTCTTCTCCTTTGGTAGCTGATCATTGGCCTTCTAGACACCTTGGGACATGTGCTAATTTGAATTGGAGAAAGCAAACCCATAGGAAGAGGAAAATTGAAACCGTGCTACTGAACCGGGTTCATGGGTAGAATTGAGCTGATTTTGCAGTCAATTTTCACCACAGCAAAACTGTGCACGATTTTGTTTTCAGGCCACGGGGAGAAACTTTAGGATGTGTACAAACCCCCCCAACAAAGAAATCACGGTTAAACCATTTTTAAGAAGGTTAATTCTACTAAAACAATTAATCGTGTAGTTTAGGTGCAAAACTAGCCGGTTTGACAAAACTCCCTAATCTCCTATCCTCTTGTGTGTACGATTGGAAATTATCACTTGGACCTGAAAGTCGACATCATGAGGATTCCAAAAAAGCAAAAATTAAGACTTAAGCCACAATGTAGTTTAAGTAATTAGACAAACAAAATCAGGTAAATTCTAGTCCTTTAATCCGGGTGCATGCTTTAGGCTCTCTTCAACAGTGTGAGCCAATGCTTGGACTTTGGAGCTTGCAATGGACCTTGTTGGACTTGCTGGACCTTCTTCCTTGTCTTTGGTGGTGGGGACTCCATCATCCTTGATGTATTCAAGCTTCACTAAGGCAAGTATTTGCTAAAGTGAATCAAGAATGCATTTGGGTAGAAAACATGAAAAGAAAATCAAGAACCAAGATAGATCAAGTGCACTAGCAAGGGTGATGATAATCCACCTCCGTTTGCACACTTAGGCAAATCTTCTTCCTTCAACTAAGTTACAGAAGTTAATCACCTTCTTAGTTGAATTAAGAAGGCCTAGAGACCCACTTGAGGTTGGCAAACACCCAAGATATAACACTAGGAATTTGAAGAGAATTTGAGAGAGTTTACAAAACTCAAAGCTGAATGAAAGTTCATCTATCTCTTCTTGGCAGCCCAAGGCCTCCCTTTAACAGTGGGGAACCTTTAACAAGCTGAAAAGGAGGGGAACAACAAGTACTTACACGTCCAAAAGCATGGGGGGACCAAAAAGCAAAAGATAAAAGCTAAGTGCTTTTTACTTTATGTTAGCAATTTTCAGTGCACATAGGTCAACTTTAAACAGCTATAACTCCTAGGTTTCTCATCCCAATTGGCTGACATAGGTCTTGTTAGAAAGCCCTGGAATTCAACTTTCACATGCCTCAAGTTGCACGCCATTTGGAGTAGCCGTTTGGGAGATATCAGGCAAAAGGTGCAGCATGTGCAAACTGGGACAGTTTCTGCTGCTTCTAAAAAAAGGCTCCCATTGATGTAAGTCTCAAGGGTAGGAACAACCCAAGCCAACTTACAATAAGAACACAACCAAAACAAGTGGAAAACTCACGAACCAAGGGAGGCACGGTCGTGCTTAAGGGCACGGTGTGGTCGTGCCAATCTTCTGCCTTTCACGCCTAAGTTTGTGATTTCTCACGGTTTGAGATGGATTTTGTGTTTGGGCTCAAAACTAAATCAAAGCAAGAATTCTTGGCGTTGATTAAGTTTGAAATGAATATGAAAAGAAAAAAAAGAAGAGAGGAATGAAGTTCACTGATTAGAACATGAAAAAGGAGAGCTTTGGTTTAAGGAACCGAAAGCTAACTTCATGAACTTTAAGTGAATTCAATGGAATTTGGATAGTTCTAAGCCTTGTGATTAGATAAGATACACCACTAATCACTTACCTTATGGCCCTTAACCTTTGATTAGGATAAGATACACCACCTAATCAATGATTAAGACTCACTTGGACACCACCTTAATCAGCCTAATTAAGGATAAGCAAGTTAAGTGTTTGAGAGGAACACAAGACACAAAGTCTTTTCTTAATTTCAATACTCAAGCTTCTTGTTTTACAAAAGAGCAGCCAAGGCACTTATATAGCCTTGAGATTACATGAAAAGGGCTTTCCTTCTAGGCAAGGAAAGTTATTAAACTAATCCTATGCTTAGTAATACACGGTTTAATCTAATACAAACCAAAGCTGAAAGTTTATATTACAAAGCACTTAATTTATCTTCCTAAGCCTTTTTCTTTGCATTAAGGAATGTAAATGACTCAATTTCCCAGCTAGGAAGGCAAGAGTGCACGGCTAGCCACCTCAAAAGGACTGAAAAATGCATGTGTGCCATGTCATGCTTGAGTGGTCGAATAAGAGCTTGCAAAATGGTGGTGTTTCACTTGCTCCACGTGTCTCTCTCACAAGTAGCTGAGTGGTGTTTCATCAAGCAGCTCAAAATGACCTAGTTGGAAGTCTTCCACCTTAAGCAAACCCATCTAGGAGGGAAATCCACCTTGCTAAGCAACCGGGTATCTAGGTGCCCGTTTCTGCCGTGACTTGTGCTTCATGGTTGACACCTCAAATTCTGAGTAATCTTGGATTTCCTTACATGGAAGGAAACCTCAAGATGTCTAGTTTACCCTCGTTTTTGAATCATAGCATTTGGACGTCGTTTACCCCTTGAATGAGCCTGATTCCCCAAACCGTGTAGATTAGACTCCATAACAGCACAGGTTTACTAATTAGCTTAGTTCACTAACCAATTGAACTCCAAATCTGGTAATTCCAATTGGAAATGAAAGCTAAGATCTTGGGGACCCAAAATATGTAAAAATTCAAGACTTAAGCTAAACTATATCATAAGAAATAAAAAGAACAAAACCGGGTTCATACTGGCCCTGCTGGGCAGTTTTGACACCTTGGGTTTAATTGCTGATTTGAACGACCAAATGAAGTCCAAATTGAATGAAACTTGATTTGTTGGAAAGCTAACATCTTGATCTTCAAATCCATCAAAAAATATTAGACATAAACTGATGGAGACCATCATGAGAAGCCCAAGGACCATCAAGCTCAGCCGGACCATCAAGCTCAGCCCAAGGAGGACTCACTCAAGCTTCAAGAGGTCAAAGAAGTTACAAAACTTTGCCGGAAATTGGCGTTCATGCCCGAAGAGGTAGTACCACCTTCATCCCGCAATTTCTCGATTTTTGTGTGCACTTTTGGCCTAACTAAAGTGGTCCCACAACTTGAGGCTCCACTTGGTTTTGAAGCTTAAGATTTCAGCTTTAAAATAAGCCCAAGTTTGTTTAATTTGGACGTCATTTGATTGGGCAAACTATCACTCAAAGGTACATTATTCTGATCCAGTCCAGTCTAAGATAGGTGCATTGTTTGGGCTATAACTTTTACACCGCTTATCCAAATTGAGCAAATAAGCCCATTCTGAAAATTAGACTTCCAGGGCTTTCTATCAAGCCCAAGAACGCGTGATTTGGCCGAGTATTCTGGAAGATATACTCTGTTGAAGTTGAGGCAGCTGCAATGATTAATTCTGGGAAAATGAAGAGTCTTCGGTTACATGTATTTGTGTGGCTGATATTGTGCACGTTTTGGAGGCTTCTAGATGGAGATATTTAGCTGAGAAATCCTAGAATATTCCTTATAACCTCCCCCACCCCTTTTATGATGAGTCTTTTTATTTTTCCTAAGTCTTTTCAATTTTCTAGTTTTAATTACTAGGAGTTTTTAAGTCTTTTGGTTGTCTTTGTTTAGCCTATAAATAGGTGGGTTGTGTAGTTGCATTTCATCATTCAGAGTTGTAAGCTTTCCCAAGTGAAATACAAATACCTTTGAGTGTGATTCTCAAAAGTGTTCCAAATCCCTAGTTCTATATCTTGAATTTTGGCAAGTTCAAGTGGTGTTCTAGGTTCTCTTTCCTTTTCCAATTGGAGTGATTCCTTGGTAAAGACAAGAGAATTTGCCCAAGATCAAGCCCTTGAGTGGCTCCGCGAAGGATTATCTCAAGTGCAAGGTCTTGTTTATCCTTTGTTTTTTCTTTTGTTATTATTCTTCGATCCATCTCAATCTATCTTCCATATTCACTTTTCTTTGGTTTGATTCTTGTTTAGAATTTGTTTGAGTTTGATTTGGTTCACTTACCACCCACATATACATCAATTGGTATCAGAGCCAAGGTTTTAAGTGACCCACATCATACCCAAATACACAAAAAAACAAAAAAAAAAATAAAAAAAATCGTGAACAGCCCGTGTCCACAGGCCAGAAAGTTCGCACGGTGCCCCCGTGTCGCCCCTTGCACGACCGTGCCACCTTCCCTGCTGCATATTCTTCCTTCAAAGCATCTCCAACATGTCTACAAAGTCCACAAGAAGCGACCAAGCACGTGTGGAAGAGTTAGAAGCTCAAGTCACTTATCTTCGAACTCAACTTGGGCAACTTTTGGAGGAAAAACGAAGGTGGGTTCATAGCCCCACTCCCTCTCATCCTCATGAACCGGTGGTCGAATCGAAAGAAGAAGTCCTTCAATCCCGAGCCAATTCTAGTGACGAAGAAGCCCCAAGGAGACGAAGGCAAGGAAGCAATATTGGTGGTGTCCGAATTGACATCCCCGAATTTGAAGGCCAACTTGACCCGGACTTATTTCTCGATTGGTTGCACACCATTGAGAGGATCTTTGAATATGAGGACATCCGGAGGACAAAAAGGTAAAACTTGTAGCCCTTAAACTCCGCAAATATGCTTCAATCTGGTGGGCTAACCTTGGAGCGAAAAGAGCAAGAAATGGGAAAGGGAAAATTAGAACGTGGCCAAAATGAAAGAAAAACTCAAGGCCAAGTTTCTTCCCTCACACTATGTGCAAGATAATTATCTGAAACTCCACCGCCTCAAGCAAGGATCAAAAGGTGTAGAGGAGTACACTCGGGAGTTTGAACAACTCCTTCTCAAATGTGACTTGAAAGAAGATGACTCTCAAACCTTGGTAAGATACTTAACCGGACTTGATGAGTCTATTGCTCATATTGTTGAATTGCAACCATATTCATCCCTTGATGATTTGAGTTCTCTAGCCTACAAGGTAGAACAACAAAAGAAATCAAAGGGAAAGAGTATCCTATCCAAGCCTCTCTCTCGTCCTTACCCCACACAAAGGCTTCCGTACTACCCTCCTCGTCCACAAAATCCCCCACCACCACAAACCAAAAACACCACTCCAACCCCTCCAAAACCCCCACACAAGAGCCCAAATCTAAAGACAAGGTTCGTTGCTTTCGGTGCCAAGGTATGGGACACTATGCATCTGAGTGTCCAAACAAGAGGATCGTTTCCCTAGCGGAGTACCAAGAAGCATGTGATGAACATCCCTATGACGAAGAAGAAGGAGAGCACTATGAAGAAGGAACCTTGGAAGAAGTTGAAGAAGGCCCCGATGAAGGAGAGTTGCATGTTATCCGCCGGGCCTTGAGTGGAATTGCCACTCAAAAGGACATGAAGCAAAGAGAAGCCATTTTTCACACCAGGTGTACCGTAGGAGACAAGGTTTGTTCCCTTATCATTGATGGAGGTAGTTGTGCTAACGTTGCCTCAAAGACTATGGTGGACAAACTCAAGCTGCAAGTCTCTCCTCGTCCAAATCCCTACACCATACAATGGTTGAATCAAGGCAAAGGTTTGCAAATTACTCACCGTTGTCTTGTTTCCTTTTCAATTGGGAAAAACTATAACGATGAGATTTGGTGTGATATAGTCCCCATGGATGCTTGCCATATATTATTGGGTAGACCATGGCTTTTTGATAGAAGTGTCATCCATGATGGCCGGATGAACACTTACTCTTTTCTCAAGGACCGTAAGAAAATCACTCTTACCCCTCTCAAAAGTCCTTCCCCCTCTAAACCAAAAGACAATCCTCATTTGGAAGTCTTCCTTACTACTCTTCTCAAATCTGAGCATCATGAGTATGAGTCTTTTAAAGACTTGATACTTTTACAAGAAGAGTCTAAGCCACCATCTCCCTCACATCCACTACTCAGCCCTCTCCTACAAGCCTATCACCATGTTTTTCCACAAGAAATTCCACATGGCCTTCCCCCTCCAAGATCTATCCAACACAAGATAGACCTCGTTCCCGGATCCGTACTTCTAAACAAGCCGGCATATCGGATGTCTCCAAGCGAAACACAAGAAATCCAAAGACAAGTGGATGATCTCTTGTCCAAGGGTTTAATTCGGGAAAGTCTAAGCCCATGTGCCGTGCCCGCCCTCCTTGTTCCTAAGAAGGATGGTAGCATGCGTACGTGTGTTGATAGCCGGGCGATAAACAAGATCACTATCAAGTACCGGTATCCTATTCCCCGATTGGAAGATCTATTGGATGAATTACACGGAGCCGCTATCTTTTCTAAGATTGATCTTAGAAGTGGCTATTATCAGATTCGCATTTTTGAAGGTGATGAATGAAAAACCGCCTTTAAGACTAAAGGAGGTTTGTATGAGTGGCTTGTAATGCCATTCGGGCTTACTAATGCCTCGATCATAAAAAACCAAGTTCTCAAGCCCCTCATTGGAACTTGTGTTGTTGTTTACTTTGATGATATCTTGGTCTATAGCAAGACCGAGGAGGAGCATGCCAAGCATTTGCAACTTCTTTCACAAGAACAACTTTATGGCAATATGGAGAAATGCTTTTTCTTCACTCCTCAAGTGGTATTCTTGGGTTTCATTGTTTACGCCCAAGGCCTCCAAGTTGATGAAAGCAAGATCAAGGCTATTCAAGAGTGGCCAACTCCTACATCCATCACTCAAGTAAGGAGTTTTCATGGCCTCGCCTCATTCTACCGGAGGTTCATTAGAAATTTCAGCACAATTATGGCTCCTATGACCGAGGTAATTAAAGGCAAAGAGTTTTCATGGAACGAGCAAGCACAACAAACCTTTGAAGAGATCAAGAAGAAGCTCACTAGTTCCCCCGTTCTAGCCTTGCCCGACTTTACCAAAGTCTTTGAAGTAAAGTGTGATGCATCCGGGGTAGGAATTGGAGCTGTCCTATCTCAAGAGAAGAGACCCATTGCCTTCTTCAGTGAGAAGCTCAACGATGCCAAGAAGAAGTACTCCACCTATGACAAGGAGTTTTATGCAATCATTAGAGCATTGGAGCATTGGCGTCATTACTTAGTTGGAGGTGAATTCATCCTTCATTCTGACCATGAAGCTTTCAAATACATCCAAGGACAACATAAGCTCAACCCTAGACATGCCAAATGGGTAGAGTATCTTCAGTCCTTCCACTTCACTATCCAACATAAGGCGGGAACTATCAACAAAGGAGCTGATGCATTATCAAGAAGGTACTTATTACTCTCTACTTTGAGTACTAAAGTACTTGGATTTGAAGTTGTTAAAGATTTGTACCCAAAAGATGATGATTTCAAGGACATTTTTGAGAAGTGTCTTAAACACACCCATGGGTTGTTCCACTTAGAAGATGGGTTCCTATTCAAAGGTTCACGCCTTTGTATACCTCAATGTGGATTTCGTGAACTACTTATCCAAGAGCTACATGGAGGAGCCCTAGCTGGCCATTTTGGCGTCGAGAAGACTAGATCGATGTTGAAGGAACACTATTATTGGCCTAAGATGTCAAGAGATGTAGAGCATTTCATCAAAAGATGTTCTATTTGTCAAATGGCTAAGAGCCATTCTTTGCCCCAAGGATTGTATTCTCCACTTCCCATTTCTCAAGCCCCTTGGGAAGATATTAGCTTGGATTTCATCACGGGTTTGCCTAGACCCCAAAGAAACAAAGACTCCATTATGGTGGTTGTCGATCGATTCTCCAAGATGGCGCATTTCATCCCTTGCCACACCACTAATGATGCTACTCAAGAGGCTAATCTTTACTTCACGGAGATTGTGAGACTACATGGCATTCCAAAGAGCATGGTATCCGATCGTGACTCCAAGTTTCTTAGTCATTTTTGGCTAACTTTATGGCGCAAATTGGGTACTCAACTCAAGTTTAGCACTACTTGTCATCCCCAAACTGATGGACAAACTGAAGTCACCAATAGGAATTTGGGTACCTTACTTCGAGTCCTAGTGAAGAAGCATTTGAAGAATTGGGATGAGTTGCTACCACATGCCGAGTTTGCATTCAATCGAGTGCCTAGCAAGTCCACCCAACTCTCTCCATTTCAGGTTGTGTATGGCTACAATCCCAAGAGTCCCTTGGATCTTGTTCCCATTCCAACTCCCACAAAATTTAGTTGGGAAGCTAAAAAAAGAGCCAAGGAGATCCAAGATCTTCATGCAAGAGTTAGAGATAACATTGCCAAGGCTAATGAAAGAGCCATGCAAAGCGCCAACAAGCATCGCAAGGAGGTACATTTTCAGCCAGGAGATTTGGTATGGATTAACATGAGGAAGGAGCGTTTCCCTTCAAAGAGAAAATCTAAGTTGATGCCGCGTTCCGATGGTCCATTTGAAATCCTTGAGAAGGTTGGGCCCAATGCATATAAGGTTGATCTACCTGGATATTATGGAGTTTCGGCTACCTTCAATGTCTCCGATCTTAGCCCCTTTTTCGATGATGAGCCCCTTCCTAGTTTGAGGGCAAACTTTCACTTACCCGGGGGGAATGATGGAGACCATCATGAGAAGCCCAAGGACCGTCAAGCTCAGCCCAAGGAGGACTCACTCGAGCTTCAAGAGGTCAAGGAAGTTGCCAAACTTTGCCAGAAATTGGCGTTCATGCCCGAAGAGGTAGTGCCGCCTTCATCCAGAAATTTCCCGATTTTTGTGTGCACTTTTGGCCTACCTAACGTGGACTCACAACTTGAGGCTCCACATGGTTTTGAAGCTTAAGATGTCAGCTTTAAAATAAGCCCAATTTTATTTAATTTTGACATCATTTGATTGGGCAAAATATCACTCAAAGATACGTTGTGCTGATCCAGTCCAGTCTGAGATAGGTGCATTGTTTGGGCCATAACTTTCAAATCGCTTATCCAAATTGAGCAAATGAGCCCATTCTGGAAAATAGACTTCCAGGGCTTTCTAAAAAGCCCAAGAACGCGTGATTGGCCGAGTATTCTGGAAGTTATGCTCTGTTGAAGTTGAGGCAGTTGCAAGGATTAATTCTGGGAATATGAAGAGTCTTCGGTTACATGTGATTGTGTGGCTGACATTGTGCACGTTTTTGGAGCCTTCTAGATTGGTGTAATCAGCTAAGAAAATCATAGAATATTCCTTGTAACCTCCCCCACCCCTTTTATGATGTGTCTTTCCATTTATCTTAGTCTTTTCATTTTACTAGTTTTAATTGTTAGGATTTATTTGAGTCCTTTTGTTGTCTTTTGCTGAGCCTATATAAAGGGGGGGCGTGTGAGCATTGTAGATCAGATTTCTAAGGCATTTTCAAGATTAATTCAAGCACCTTTGAGAGTGATTCTCATTTGTGTCCCAAAAATTCCTAGTTCTATATCTTGAATTTGGCTAATTTAAGTGGTGTTCTAGGTTCTCCTTCTTTTCTTTGGAGTGATTCCTCAGAAGAGTGAAGGGAATTAGCCCAAGACCAAGGTGTGTGTGGCTCCGAAAGGATTATCTCATACTCAAAGTCTTGCACTATCCATCTCTATCCTGTTTGGTGATATTCTTCATCTTTCGCATCTTTCTCTCTTTTCATTTTGCTTAAGTTTGATTTGAGTTTGATTTGGATCACTTTCCACCCACATATACATCACTTGGTATCTCGATCTGAGATGATGGAACGAGGAATTCCATGTAATCTCATCACCTCTTTGAAATAGAGCTCAACGACATGAGTAGCATCATTAGTCTTGTTGCAGGGAACAAAATGAGCCATCTTTGAAAATCGATCCACAACCACAAAGATAGGATCTTTATTCCTTTGTGTCTTTGGTAAACCAAGTATGAAATCCATACTAACGTCTACCCAAGGTAACGTAGGAATAGGTAGTGATGCATATTTCCATATGCGTCATTTTCATTCCTCAAGCTCAACTTCAAGGGAGGAAAAGGCCAAACAAGATCATGCATGGAAACACTTATATTTGGTCCCATTATTTGAGTTCCATGACACAAGACACTTTGTGGAGTTTGTTTTGAACTTCAAAGTGCCTTATTCCAAGGGGTTTCCCAAATGGGGATCAAGACCATCATGCTCCTTGCCCGTAAACTCCACTACTCGTATTAAGCTCGAGGAAGATCACAAGCAGCCAAAGAAGTCAAGGAGATTGCGCTTATGTTCAGCAAAGCTATGGAGTTTAACCCTCTTTTCATGCTTAGTTCGTCCATGCCGAGGCCCGATTCTGTATGTCTATTGCAGCAAGAAAATATGGGTAATTCTCATGAAGTCCTCCACCTCATTCAAGCTTAAAGAGTTAGCTTTCTAATAAGACCAGTCACGCATCATTTGGAGTCCATTTGGTTGGTTATCTTTGGCCCACATCATAAAGTGCTGAAATGCAGTCCAGTTCTGAGCAGTCTGCACTCTTTAGCTCATAACTTTTAAACGGACGGTCCAAATATAGTGAAACCACTTCCATTGAAAACTAGACTCTTCAGGCTTTTCATAGAATCAAGAATCATTCAATTTGGATCACAAATCAGGGAGTTATGGCCCAATGAATCTGACCCTGCTGTAGGTGTGAACGCATTTATGAGCTGAATGTGTATACATGAACCATCACGTCTTTTGGTTTGCTCAAGCTGCGTTTTTCCTTTTCTTCCAAGGCTGAAACGTGACCTTTTCAAGTCTCTCAAGCGGATAGTTGATAGGTTGTCATTGAAGTAGATAAATGGCCATGTGTATGTTGTGTCTTTTCGGTTTTCTAGTCTTTTAGGTTACATTTCAGTTTCATGTCTTTTTGTTTTCTATCTAGTAATGAGTCTTTATGTGTTTGAGTCTTTTCATGTGCAAGGCCAGCCTACAAAAGGCCATAGTTCACGTTGTGTTAATCGAGCATTCATCAAATGAAAAGCAAAGTTCAGAATTGAGTTGCATACTCTCTTCTTTCAAAAATCCCTAGTTCTATGTCTTGAGAATTGGCCCTCTCAGGTGGTGTTCTAGGTTCCTAAACTCTTCCAGGTGGTGATTTGATTCTGTATCCAAGGAAAGAGTGAAGGAATTGCCCAAGGACTGATTTGAGTGGCACCTTTCGGTTTATCTCAAACACAACCCTTGCACTTATCTTTCTTTGTTTTCTTTCTTCTTTATTCAAAACCCACAAAAGAAAGTCTTACTTGGTCAATTGAGTGCGCATATACATCAATTGGTATCAGAGCCTAGGTTACCTACTTGACCAAGTTTCGAAACCCAAACACATCCACAAATCAGCCCCATACACATCAAGTCCTACCATGAGTTCTAACATGAGCATTAAAAGGTGTTCTAAGTGTCAAGGCTTTGGTCATGCACTCTCGGACTGTCCCAACAAGGAATTCATCACCTTGGTCGAATGGGAAGCAGCCATGAAGGAAGAAAAAGAAGTTAGCTATCCATTTGTCTTAACTGGAGAAGGCCATTATCAAGAAAATAGTGACGTTAATTTTGATCTACCTCCCATCTTTGATGTCTATGATGAAGTAGATAATGAGATAAATTAGAGCCTACCTCCAAGATTTGATGAGCATGAACCTAGCCCCATTCAACCTTCTCAAACCCCCAAACCACAAAAAGCCTTACAAAAATGCCTTATGAATTTTTCCCTCAAAGAACCACATTCCATAAATACGCCCTCTTGTATGAGAAGAATAAAGAACTCTTGAGTTTGAGGACAAACTCCAAACCACCCGGGGAGTATGATGCATATTTCCATATGCGTCAATTTCATTCCTCAAGCTCAACTTCAAGGGAGGAAAAGGCCAAACAAGATCATGCATGGAAACACTTATATTTGGTCCCACCATTTGAGTTCCATGACACAAGACACTTTGTAGAGTTTCTTTTGAATTTCAAAATGCCTTATTCAAAGAGGTTTTCACAAATGGGGATCAAGACCATCATGCTCCTTGCCCATAAACTCCACTACTCCTATTAAGCTTGAGGAAGATCACAAGCAGCCAAAGAAGTCAAAGAGATTGCGCTTATGTTCAGCAAAGCTATGGAGTTTAACCCTCTTTTCATGCTTAGTTCGTCCATGCCTGATTTAAGTCTCAAGGGTAGGAACAACCCAAGCTAACTTACAACAGGAACACAACCAAAACAAGTGGGAAACTCACGAACCAGGGGTGGCACGGTCGTGCTTCAAGGCACGGGGGCACCGTGCCAACTTGCTGCCTAAGCACGCATAGTTTGTGATTTTCACGGTTTTTGAGATGGCTTTTGTGTTTGGGCTCAAAACTGAATCAAAGCAAGAATTCTTGGCCTTGATTAAGCTTGAAATGAATATAAAAAGAAAAAGAGAAGAGAGGAATGAAGTTCACTGATTAGAACATGAAAAAGGAGAGCTTTGGTTTAGGGAACCCAAAGCTAACTTCATGAACTTTAAGTGAATTCAATGGAATCTGGATAGTTCTAAGCCTTGTGATTAGATAAGATACACCACTAATCCCTTAGCTTAGGGCCCTTAATCTTGGATTAGGATAAGATACACCACCTAACCAAAGATCAAGACTCACTTGGTCACCACCTTAGTCGGCCACAATTAAGGATAAGCAAGTTAAGTGTTTAAGAAATCACAAGACACAAAGTCTTTGCTCTCAACTTTAATACTCAAAACTTATATTACTCAATGAACAACTAAGGCCCTTATATAGCCTTCAAAATACACTAAAAGAGCTTTCCTTCTAAGCTAGGAAAGGCATTTAAGCTTGCTAATCACTACCAAGCACACGGTTTAATCTAATACAAACCAAAGCTGAAAGTTTATATTACAAAGCACTTAATTTATCTTCCTAAGCCTTTTCCTTTGCATTAAGGAACGTAGATGACTCAATTTCCCAGCTAGGGAGGTAAGAGTGCACGGCTAGCCACCTCAAAAAGACTGAAAATTGCATGTGTGCCATGTCATGCTTGAGTGGTCGAATGAGAGCTTGCAAAATGGTGGCGTTTCACTAGCTCTACGTGTCTCTCTCTCAAGTAGCTGAGTGGTGCTTAATCAAGCAGCTCAAAATGACCTGCTTGGCAGCCTTCCCCCTTAAGCAAACCCCTTGAAGGAGGAAACCCACCAGGCTAAGCAACCGGGTGTCAAGCAGCCAGTTTCTGCCTCCACTTGCAACGCATGTTTGACACCTCAAATGATGACTAATTGCTACGTTTCTTACATGGTTGGAAACCTCAAGATGTCTAGATTAACCTCCTTTTTGAATCATAGAAATTGGACGTCATTTGCCCCTTGAATCAGTCTGATTTCCCAAACCGTGCAGATTGGACTCCAAAACAGCACAGGTTTACTAATTAGCTTAGTTCACTAACCAATTGAAGTCCAAATCTGGTAATTCTACTTGGAAATGAAAGCTAAGATCTTGGGGACCCAAAATATGTAAAAATTCAAGACTTAAGCTAAACTATATCATAAGAAATAAAAAGAACAAAACCGGGTTCATCCTGGCCCTGCTAGGCAGTTTTGACACCTTGGGTTTAATTGCTGATTTGAACGACCAAATGAAGTCCAAATTGGATGAAACTTGATTTTTTGGAAAGCTAACATCTTGATCTTCAAATCCATCAAAAAATATTAGGCGTAAACCCTTAGTATATTTGAGAAATTAAGCACACAAAAACGGGTTAGCTGCTGGATTTAACCCTTGCCCTGCAGTTTCAATGTTTAATCAAAACTTAGATGATTTATTCATCCTTAAACCAGCATAATAAGATTACCTAATTTGATTTGATTATTTTTTAACAAAAGGGATGGAGGGATTTCCATCATACTCCCCTTGTTAAAAATGATTTGCCCTCAAATCATAGGAGGTAATGAACTCCTCTTTTGCTTCAATTCTGGTTGAAATAAAATCAACCATGAAAACAAGTCTCTTTTTAACTTAGAGACTTTCTTCTTTACCTTCCCCTTGTTGATTGGAATGGTGGACGTAGGGGGCTCCTTGAACATGATTGGAACCACTTTCTCACATGCTCTTAATTCAGGATTAGGAACTGTAAGGAATGATTCTGAATTGAATTGACAGAAGGTTTGTTTGAGTGTTTTTGGTGTGGGTGGAGTGGGGGAAAAGGTTGATGGTTCACCAAAAGTCATGAAAAGAATATTTCGATTCTCTTTGTATTTTGGTGGGTGGTAAGTGTCTAAGGGGAGCATTTCACCTTCATCCGCCTCAATCACTATCTCCTCGAGATCATCTTCTTTATCCTCTTTCTTTTCCTCTTCTATTTCGACCTCCTCAGTTGCCTTCCAGTCAGCCAAGGTAATATACCTTCGGTTTGTACAATCTAATGCTAAGTGACCAAAGCCTTGGCACTTAAAACACCTTGGGATGTTTTTAGGAAGGGGTTTTGGTGTGAGTTGTGGGGGTAGGCCTTTCTGTGGAGTTTGGTTCTTTTGTGAAGAAGGGGAAAGGGATGCCGTGGGTTGAGGGACATAAGATAAACTCCCTTTGTTTAAGGTTTGTTCATATGGGGAGGGATTTGGGATTTCATGCCGTGGGGGCGGTTTGCTCTTCTTTTGCTGCTCAACCTTGTGAGCTAGCACACATATTTCATCAAAAGAAGTGTAAGCTTGCAAATCAACAACATTAGCATACCTAGGATCAAGAACTCCCAAGTATCTAACAATTGTTTGTTCTTCTGGCTCTTGAATATCACACTTAATTACAAGCTTTTCAAATTCATGAGTGTATTCTTCAACACTCATCTTACCTTGGTTCAAATGGTGGAGTTGAGAGTAGCAATCTTGAACATAGGTAGAAGGAAGAAATCTAGCCTTGAGCTTTGACTTCATCTTCTCCCAAGTTCTGATTTTGGACCTCCTTTCTCTTACTTTTTTGGCACACAAGTTAGTCCACCATAGAGAAGCATACTTACGAAGCCTTAAAGCAATCAGCTTCACCTTCTTGTCTTCTGGGATGTCCTTGTACTCAAAACTCTTTCAACTGTGTGTAACCAATCCAAAAAATCTTCAGGATCAAGCTTGCCTTCAAATTCTGGAATTTCAACCCTGAAATCATTTGCACTGGCTTGATTCCGTGAGTCTTGTCTAGTCATTCTCAATGGTTCATCTTCACTAGATGAATCAAGAGTATGGCTAAACACTTGTTCTTGCCTCCATGGGTCGGATTGGATGGGTTCTTCACACGCCTTTTGCTTTTGCTTCATGTAGTTTCCAAGTTGTTTTCTCAAGTACTCATTTCGAGCCTTGAGTTCTTGATTACTCACACTTATTTCTTGCATTTGCTTGGGAAGAACCTCAAGCTTCTCTTCCACAGACATGCTAGTACTCATTGTGATCGCAAGAAGGAACGGTTTATGCTTGACTGTGTTTGGATTGAGTTTGGGAGCGTGGGGTTCAGGCAAGGATCTGAACTTGCTCTGATACCAAAAATGATGCAAGTCTCAAGGGTAGGAACAACCCAAGCCAACTTACAACAAGAACACAACCAAAACAAGTGGGAAACTCTCGAACCAGGGGTGACACGGTCGTGGTTCAAGGCACGGGGGCACCGTGCCAACTTGCTGCCTAAGCACGCCTAGTTTGTGATTTTCACGGTTTTTGAGAAGGCTTTTGTGTTTGGGCTTAAAACTGAACCAAAGCAAGAATTCTTGGCCTTGATTAAGCTTGAAATGAATATGAAAACAAAAAGGAGATGTGGGAATGAAGTTCACTGATTAGAACATGAAAAAGGAGAGCTTTGGTTTAAGGAACCCAAAGCTAACTTCATGAACTTTAAGTGAATTCAATTGAATCTGGATAGTTCTAAGCCTCGTGATTAGATAAGATACACCACTAATCACTTAGCTTAGGGCCCTTAATCTTGGATCAGGATAAGATACACCACCTAACCAAAGATTAAGACTCACTTGGTCACCACCTTAATCGGCCACAATTAAGGATAAGCAAGTTAAGTGTTTTAAGAAATCACAAGACACAAAGTCTTTGCTCTCAACTTTAATACTCTAACTTTTTGTTTTACAAAAGAGCAGCCAAGGCACTTATATAGCCTTGTGATTACATGAAAAGGGCTTTCCTTCTAGGCAAGGAAAGTCATTAAACTAATCCTATGCTTAATAATACACGGTTTAAACTAAAACATGCATAAGCTGAAAGTTTATATTTCAAAGCACTTAATTTATCTTCCTAAGCCTTTCCTATGCATTAAGGAATGTAGATGACTCAATTTCCCAGCTAGGAAGGTAAGAGTGTACGGCTGCCACCTCAAAAGGGCTGAAAATTGCATGTGTGCCATGTCATGCTTGAGTGGTCGAATGAGAGCTTGCAAAATGGTGGCGTTTCACTAGCTCCACGTGTCTCTCTCTCAAGTATCTGAGTGGTGCTTAATCAAGCAGCTCAAAATGACCTGCTTGGCAGCCTTCCACCGTAAGCAAACCCCTTGAAGGAGGAAAACCACCAGGCTAAGCAACCGGGTGTCAAGCAGCCGGTTTCTGCCTCCAGTTGCAACGCATGTTTGACACCTCAAATGATGCCTAATTGCTACTTTTCTTACATGGTTGGAAACCTCAAGATGTCTAGATTACCCTACTTTTTGAATCATAGCAATTGGACGTCATTTGCCCCTTGAATCAGCCTGATTTCCCAAACCGTGCAGATTAGACTCCAAAACAGCACAGGTTTACTAATTAGCTTAGTTCACTAACCAATTGAACTCCAAATCTGGTAATTCCAATTGGAAATGAAAGCTACGATCTCGGGGACCCAAAATATGTAAAAATTCAAGACTTAAGCTAAACTATATCATAAGAAATAAAAAGGACAAAACCGGGTTCATCCTGGCCCTGCTGGGCAGTTTTGACACCTTGGGTTTAATTGCTGATTTGAACGACCAAATGAAGTCCAAATTGGATGAAACTTGATTTGTTGGAAAGCTAACATCTTGATCTTCAAATACATCAAAAAATATTAGACTTAAACCTTAGTGTGTTTGAGAAATTAAGCACACAAAAATGGGTTAGCTGCTGGATTTAACCCTTGCCCTGCAGTTTCAATGTTTAATCAAAACTTGGATGATTTATTCATCCTTAAACCAGCATAATAAGATTACCTAATTTGATTTGATTCTTTTTTAACAAAAGGGATGGAGGGATTTCCATCAATGCCGAGGCCCGATTTTGTATGTCTATTGCAGCAAGAAAAGATGGGTAATTCTCATGAAGCCCTCCACCTCATTCAAGCTTAAAGAGTTAGCTTTCTAATAAGACCAGCCACGCATCATTTGGAGTCCATTTGGTTGGTTATCTTTGGCCCACATCATAAAGTGCTGAAATGCAGTCCAGTTCTGAGCAGTCTGCACTCTTCAGCACATAACTTTTAAACGGACGGTCCAAATATAGTGAACCCACTTCCATTGGAAACTAGACTCTTCAGCCTTTTCAGAGAATCAAGAATCATTCAATTTGGATCACAAATCAGGGAGTTATGGCCCAATGCATCTGACCCTGCTGTAGGTGTGAACGCGTTTATGAGCTGAATGTGTATACATGAACCATCACGTCTTTTGGTTTGCTCAAGCTGCGTTTTTCCTTTCCTTCCAAGGCTGAAACGTGACCTTTTCAAGTCTCTCAAGTGGATAGTTGATAGGTTGTCATTGAAGTAGATAAATGGCCATGTGTATGTTGTGTCTTTTGGTTTTCTAGTCTTCTAGGTTACATTTCAGTTTCGTGTCTTTTTGTTTTCTATCTAGTAATGAGTCTTTATGTGTTTGAGTCTTTTCATGTGCAAGGCCAGCCTACAAAAGGCCATAGTTCATGTTGTGTTAATCAAGCATTCATCAAGTGAAAAGCAAAGTTCAAAATTGAGTTGCATACTCTCTTCTTTCAAAAATCCCTAGTTCTATATCTTGAGAATTGGCCCTCTCAGGTGGTGTTCTAGGTTCCTAAACTCTTCCAGGTGGTGATTCAATTCTGTATCCTAGGAAAGAGTGAAGGAATTGCCCAAGGATTGATTTGAGTGGCACCTTTTGGTTTATCTCAAACACAACCCTTGCACTTATCTTTCTTTGTTTTCTTTCTTCTTTATTCAAAACCCACAAAAGAAAGTCTTACTTGGTCAATTGACTGCGCATATACATCAGGTAGTGGCGTGTAAAGCCCCTGGGGGAGTGAATGACTCTTTGTAATTTGACATGTACTGCATCTTCTAATGATATCTTGAACGTCCTTCTCCATGCCTGGCCAATAATAATGTTCCCTAAGCATGGTTAGGGTCTTATCTTCACCAAAATGACCAGCTAAAGAACCAGCATGGGCTTCTCGAACCAATAACTCACGAGCGCTGCATTTGGGGACACATAACCGAGCACCTTTAAAGAGAAACTCTTCTTGAATTAAGAAATCCCCTTTGGAATGTTTAGCACAATTAGAGTATAACACCCCAAAATCTTCATCATCCTGGCATAAAGCCTTTAGACGCTCAAATCCAAGGATACAAGCATCTAACTGGAACAACAATAGATAACGCCGAGAAAGGGCATCGGCGCCTTGATTCAGCTTGCCGGACTTATGCTTGATAGTAAAGTGAAAGGACTGCAGGAACCCAACCCATTTAGCATGGCGTGAGTTTAACTTATGTTGGCCTTGAATATACTTTAAAGCCTCGTGATCTGAGTGCAGAATAAACTCACTGGCAATCAAATAATGGTTCCAATGTTTTGGGCATCGAACGATGGCATAGAACTCCGTGTCATAAGTTGAATATCTCTTTCTGGTATCACATAACTTCTCACTGAAGAAGGCCAAAGGGCGTCCTTCTTGAGTAAGAATTTCTCCAATACTAACTCCAGAAGCATCGCACTCAACTTCAAAGACTTTCTTAAAATACGGTAGAGCTAAAACCGGTGCTTGAGTTAGCCTCTCTTTCACTTCTTCAAAGGCTGCTTGGGCTTTAGGATTCCAAGTGAATGAGGAACCCTTAAGAACTTTAGTTATAGGAGCTAAAATAGTGCTGAAATTGCGTATGAATCTCCTATAGAAAGAAGCCAAGCCATGAAAGCTTCGAACATCATGAATACTCTTAGGAACAGGGCAAGTCTGAATAGCCTCAGTCTTGCTTTCATCTGCCTTAATACCATTTTCAGAAATAATATAACCTAAGAAGGTAACTTCATGGGTAAAGAAGGTACACTTCTTTAGGTTTCCAAACAATTTCTCCTTTTCAAGAACGAGCATCACCTGAGTTAAGTGATCTTGATGCTCTTGCTCATTCTTGCTAAACCCCAAAATATCATCGAAGTAAACGACCACAAACTTGCCCAAGTATGGCCGAAATACTTGATTCATCAATCTCATAAACGTACTAGGGGCATTGGAAAGACTGAAAGGCATAACTAACTACTCATATAATCCACCCTTAGTCTTGAAAGCAGTTTTCCACTCATCACCCTCCCTAATATGAATCTGATAATAACCACTCCTCAAATCAATCTTACTAAACACCTTAGAGCCATGTAACTCATCCAACATATCTTCAAGCCTAGGTATAGGGTACCTATACTTGATAGTAATTTTGTTTATGGCCCTACTGTCAACACACATCCTCATACTACCATCCTTCTTCAGGACCAAAAGCGCAGGAATAGCACACGGACTTAAGGATTCTCGTACCAACCCCTTGAATATCAGTTCTTCAACTTGACGTTGAATCTCTTGAGTTTCTTTGGGATTTGTCCTATAGGCTGGCTTATTAGGTAGAATGGATCCTGGGATAAGGTCAATATGATGTTGAATGTCACGCTTTGGGGGTAAACCCGAAGGTATCTCATCTAGAAATAGGTGACTAAACTGATTCAATATGACCTTGGCTATGGGATGGGATGGAAGTGGTGTTTTTGGCTCATCTTGTACTTGCAATATCCACTCTTTCAAGGCCTTGAACTCATGTTGAGAAGCCTTTAAAAGTGATTCAATATATGTCAAGAGCAAGTCAGATTGATTTTTGCTTTTTTGTGGTTTCATTTTGTGGAGTTCAAATGGTGACATAGGATTCAGGGTAATCTTCTTGCCATCTTTGGTAAAAGAATAAGTATTAAGATAACCATTATGCATAACCTTCCTGTCATACATCCATGGCGTCCTAACAGAATATGACAAGCATCCATGGGGATAACATCACACCAAAGTTCATCTTGGTAGTTCTTACCAAGAGAGAATGAAATCAAGCAACGAGAGTTAACTTGTAATCCCTTGCCTTAATTTAGCCATTGAATATTGTATGGGTGTGGGTGTGCCGTGGACTAAAGGTCCAGTTTCTCAAACATGCTTAATGAAACAACGTTGGTACAACTTCCTCCATCGATGATTAACGAGCACACTTTGCCTTGGACTGTACACCGTGAGTGAAAGATGTTCTCACGTTGTTCATCCTTAGCAACTCGTTGATTGCTCAATACCCTTCGAATTACTAGCATCTCACCTTCATCTGCGTTTTCCATAAACTCCTCCTGATCATCCTCATGATCCTCCTCAGCATCTTCTTCCTTTTCCTCTTCTTTCTCCTCGGCAAATTCTCCCTCTATGGCTTCCCACTCAGCTAAGGTAACCACTTTGCGACTAGGACAATCAGAAGCAATATGTCCTAAGCCTTGACACTTATAACACCTTCTCTGGTTTATGGGGTATGGGTTTGGACATAGGGGATTTGGTAGTGGCCTTTGAGGAGCTTGGTTCTTTTGTGGATTGGTTGGGAAAGGAGTAGATGGTTTAGGCTGAGGTGTGGTACTTCCCTTGTTGAAGGGTTATCCACGGTTTGGTACTGAATTTGGCTTGAAAGAATCACGAACATTCATCCTAGACTTTCTTTGTTGCTCCACCTTATGTGCTAGGACACACACTTTGTCAAAGGTGGTGTAAGCTTGCAATTCAACCACGTTGGCTATCCTAGGATCAAGCCCTCCTAGGTAACGAACCATGGTCTGCTCTTCAGGCTTATGAATGTCACATTTGATCATGAGTTTCTCAAACTCACGAGTATATTCTTCAACACTCATTTTGCCTTGATTCAGATGGTGAAAGAGCATGTATTGATCTTGGACATACGTGGAAGGCAAAAACTGTGCCTTCATCTTGGCTTTCATCTTGTCCCAAGTAGCAATCTTACTCTTCCTCTCCCTAGTTCTCTTAGCATTAAGGTTTGTCCACCATAATGAGGCATATTTCCTTAGTCTAAGAGCAACTATCTTGACTTTCTTATCCTCCGGAATCTCCTTAAACTCAAAGATACGTTCCACTGTTTGTAACCATTCAATGAACTCATCAGGATCTAGCTTACCCTCAAACTCAGGAATTTCAACCTTGAATTCATTAGAGTTGAAAGTAGGCCGCGTTCTTCTTTGTGTTCTTTCGAATGGTACATCCTCTTTAGAGAATGATAACACATTGCTAGCTTCCTCTTCATGGCGATAATCCGTCCCAATTCGAATGCTTGGTGGCTCTTGAAGCTTTTGCTTTTGTTTCATGTTTTTCCCAAGCTGTTTCCTCAAGTACTCATTTTGTGCTTTGAGTTCTTGATTACTCACACTCATTTCTTGCATTTGCTTGGAAAGAACCTCGAGCTTTTCTTCCACACACATGCTAGTACTCATTGTGATCGCAGGAATGAACGGTTTGTGCTTGATTGTGTTTGAACTGATTTCAGATATAGACTGGGAATGGCGTGGGGTTCAGGCAAGGATGTGAACTTGCTCTGATACCAAAATTGATGTAAGTCTCAAGGGAATGAAGCAACCCAAGTCAACTCACATCAAGGACACTAGAAATCAAGCAAACATCCAACGGCCAAGGAGGCACGGCCGTGCTTAATGGCACGGGGGGACCGTGCTAAATTGCTGCCTAGCTCGCCTAGAAAGTGCCTCACTTCACGGTTTGAGATGGCTTTGAGTTCAAATGGAAATCTGATGCAATGAACCTTGTTTTGGCCTTGATTATGTGTGGAAAAGAGTAAGCAAAGGAGTAATGAAAGTGAGGAATGAAAGTAGGAATAAGAACACTGAGAAGATCATTAAAGGAGCTCACGGTTTAAGAGGAGAGAAACCAAGAGCTAGCTTATGAACTTCAAGTGTGTTTAATAAAACTAGGATAGTTCTAAGCTAGATGATTAGATAAGATACACCACTAATCACTTAGCTTAGGGCCCTTAATCTTAGATCAGGATAAGATACACCACCTAATCAAAGATTAAGGGCCCTAAGCTAAGTGATTAGTGGTGTATCTTATCTAATCACAAAGCTTAGAACTATCCAAATCACATTGAATTCACTTAAAGTTCATGAAGCTAGCTTTTGGATTCCTTAAACCATAAGCTCGCTTTTGTGTTCTAATCAGTGAACTTCTTATTCTTTTTATTCCACACATTTCCTACCCTTTCTCATACTCTTTTCAAGCTTAATCAAGGCCAAGACTTCTTGCTTTGATTCAGTTTTTAGCCCAAACACAAAACCACTTCAAACCGTGAGAAATCACAGACTTTAGGCGTGAAGGGTAGAAATTTGGCAAAGCCACACTGTGTCCTTAAGCACGACCGTGCCCCCCTGGGTTCGTGAGTTTTCCACTTGTTTTGGTTGTGTTCTTGTTGTAAGTTGGCTTGGGTTGTTCCTTCCCTTGAGACTTACATCATTTTTGGGTTGCTTATTCAGTTGAGAGCAAAGACTTAATGATGTAAGCAGAACGCGTAAGGGCCGCTAATTAGCCCGCGTTATCCACAAAAAAGCCCAACTCCACCAAAGAACCTTTTCCTACCACCCACACAAAGACCCCTTCCTAAAGGAGCTTGAAAATGTTTTAAGTGCCAAGGATTTGGTCACTTAGCATCCGAATGTCCCAACCTAAGAAATATCACCCTAGCTGAATGGAAGGCCATAGAAGGGGTTCAATCAGAAGAGAAAGTTGAAGACCATGATGGAGATGATCTTGAAGAAGTCATGGTAGAAGCTAATGAAGGCTCCATGCTCCCCCTGGACACCCACCATCCACCTAGAAGCCATGAGCATCTCGGCCTTCCCACCACTTTTCATAAACCACCATCCTTTTTTTCCCCTCTACCCACACCCAAAACACTCAAATACAATTTCTGTCAACCCATTTTAGAACCTTTACTTAATGCTCCTAATTCTGAATTAAGAGTACTTAAGGAAGTGGTTCAAAGCAAAATCAAAGAGTCCCCTACGTCCACCATTCAAACCAGTAAGGGGAAAGGAAAGAAGAGAGTCTCTGAGTTCAAAAGAGACTTGTTTTCATGGTTGATTTTATTTCAGCCAGAAATGAAGAAAGAAGAGGAGTTCTTTACCTAATATGATTTGAGGGCAAATCATTTTTAACAAGGGGAGTATGATGGAAATCCCTCCATCCCTTTTGTTTTAAAAAGAATCAAGTTAATTAGGTAAGCTCAATATACTGGATTAAGGATGAATAAATCATCCAAGTTTTGTTTAAACATTGAAACTACAGGGCAAGGGTTAATTCCAGCAGCTAACCCGTTTTTATATGCTTAATTACTCAAACATACTAAGGGTTTAAGTCCAATGTTTTTTGATAGACTTGAATTTCGAATTGAGAGAAGAGACTTTGTGTCTTTGAGTTTCCTTTAAACACTTAACTTGCTTACCCTTAATTAGGCCGATTAAGGTGGTGTCCAAGTAAAGTCTTAACTCTTAATTAGGTGGGGTTTCTATATCCTAATTAAAGTTAAGGGCCCTAAACTAGTGTTTGGTGGTGTTTCTGTATCCAAACATCAGTTTTGAACTATCCATCTGCCTTGATATTCCTCACGGGTTTCAAGTGTGCTTTACTAGTTTTCAGTTTACATTGAATTCTGGTTTGAGTTTGTAATTAATCCCTTGAAGATCCATCAAGTTCCTTTTCCTTTTCCCATTTAGAATCCCTTGATTCTAAAACCCATCCTATCTCACGTGTTTGCTGCCTCACAACCAGCATATTACGTCCCACTTTCCTTGGTTTTTTCCTTGATTATATTCTCCCTTCGTTTTAAGCTTTCACTCTTAATTTGAGTTCTAGCTTGAACCCTCAGTAGGTACATCATTTTAAGGGATTCTAAATGATAAAAGAAAAGAAGGAAACACCAAAGAACACCAAGGGGAATCACACGGGTTTGTGAGGTCCGAATGAACACCTCAAGCAATTCAAGTTGTTTCAAAGGGTTTGGATAGTCTAAACTCTTTTTTTGTAGAAGGGAATGAACTTGTGAGCTTAATGGAGATACTTTCTTTCATGGGCATGTAAGTGGATGGACAAAAGGAATCCTTCAACTTACTACTTAATTTCTTCCAAGTTCTCACCTTCTCTTTCCCTTTCTTTTTTCGCTCAAACTTGTACCTATTCCACCACTGAAGTGCACAACCTCTCAATCTTGAAATAACCACTTTGAACTTCTCTTTGTCACTAAGGATACAACAAGCAAAAACTCGTTCCACCTTAGATAACCAACCTGTGAACTCTTCCTTTTCGCCATGAAATTTTGGAATTGCAAAGCAAGCATATCCAATATCAATAAAAGCTAGTTCTTTCTCCAAGTTCATTAAAGATGGCATGAAGGATGAGGTCTAGGGTTCTTTGTGGATTGATTTGAAACGTAAGTAGGCTGTTTGTGTTTGGATTTAATTTAGGAGCGTGGGGTTCTGGCAAGGATCTGAACTTGCTCTGATACCAAAAATGATGTACCTGCCGAGGGTTCAAGCTAGAACTCAAATTAAGAGTGAAAGCTTAAAACCAAGGGAGAATACAATCAAGGAAAAAACCAAGGAAAGTGGGACGTAATATGTTGGTTGTGAGGCAGCAAACACGTGAGATAGGATGGGTTTTAGAATTAAGGGATTCTAAATGGGAAAAGGAAAAGGAACTTGATGTATCTTCAAGGGATTAATAGCAAACTCAAACCAGAATTCAATGTAAACTGAAAACTAGTAAAGCGCACTTGAAACCCGTGAGGAATATCAAGGCAGATGGATAGTTCAAGACTGATGTTTGGATACAGAAACACCACCAAACACTAGTTTAGGGCCCTTAACTTTAATTAGGATACATAAACACCACCTAATTAAGAGTTAAGACTTTACTTGGACACCACCTTAATCGGCCTAATTAAGGATAAGCAGGTTAAGTGTTTAAAGGAAACTCAAAGAGACAAAGTCTCTTCTCTCAATTCGAAATTCAAGTCTATCAAAAAACATTAGACTTAAACCCTTGGTAGGTTTGAGTAATTAAGCATACAAAAACGGGTTAGCTACTGGAATTAACCCTTGCCCTGCAGTTTCAATGTTTAAACAAAACTTGGATAATTTATTCATCCTTAATCCAGCATATTGAGCTTACCTAATTGATTTGATTCTTTTTAAAACAAAAGGGATGGAGGGATTTCCATCATAGGGTTCTTTGTGGGCTGATTTGAAATGTAAGTAGGCTGTTTGTGTTTGGATTTAATTTGGGAGCGTGGGGTTCAGGCAAGGATCTGAACCTGCTCTGATACCAAAAATGATGTAAGTCTCAAGCGAATGAAGCAACCCAAGTCAACTCACATCAAGGACACTAGAAATCAAGCAAACACCCAACGGCTAAGGAGGCGCGGCCGTGCTTAATGGCATGTGGGGACCGTGCTAAATTGCTGCCTAGCTCGCCTAGAAAGTGCCTCACTTCACGGTTTGAGATGGCTTTGAGTTCAAATGGAAATCTGATGCAATGAACCTTGTTTTTGCCTTGATTATGTGTGGAAAAGAGTAAGCAAAGGAGTAATGAAAGTGAGGAATGAAAGTAGGAATAAGAACACTGAGAAGATCATTAAAGGAGCTCACGGTTTAAGAGGAGAGAAACCAAGAGTTAGCTTATGAACTTCAAGTGTGTTTAATGAAACTAGGATAGTTCTAAGCTAGATGATTAGATAAGATACACCACTAATCACTTAGCTTAAGGCCCTTAATCTTCGATCAGGATAAGATACACCACCTAACCAAAGATTAAGACTCACTTAATCACATTGAATTCACTTAAAATGATGTAAGTCTCAAGGGAAGGAACAACACAAGCCAACTTACAACAACAAAACAACCAAAACAAGTGGAAAACTCACGAACCTAGGGGGGCACGGTCGTGCTTAAGGACACGGTGTGGCCGTGCCAAATTTCTGCCCTTCACGCCTCAAGTTTGTGATTTCTCACGGTTTGAAGTGGTTTTGTGTTTGGGCTAAAAACTGAATCAAAGCAAGAAGTCTTGGCCTTGATTAACCTTGAAAAGAGTATGAGAAAGGGTAGGAAATGTGTGGAATAAAAAGAATGAGAAGTTCACTGATTAGAACACAAAAGGGAGCTTATGGTTTAAGGAATCCAAAAGCTAGCTTCATGAACTTTAAGTGAATTCAATGTGATTTGGATAGTTCTAAGCTTTGTGATTTGATAAGATACACCACTAATCACTTAGCTTAGGGCCCTTAATCTTTGATTAGGATATAGATACACCACCTAATCAATGATTAAGACTCACTTGAACACCACCTTAATCGGCCTAATTAAGGATAAGCAAGTTAAGTGTTTAAACACAACCAGGACACAAAGTCTTTCGAGTTTTTTGATTCACACGCTTGATCTTTTACAAAAAGGGAAGCAAAGGCATTTATAAAGCCCTTGGTTGCACGAAAATAAGCTTTCCTTCCAGGCAAGGAAAGGTATTAAAACTAATCCTATGCTTAAGTACACGGTTTAAGCTTAAACATACATAATCTGAAAGTTTAAGCTACAAAACACAAGATTTCTCTTTTAAACTCTTTCCTAAGCATTAAGAAACCCTGTTGACTCAATTTCCCTTCAAGGAAGGTAAGGGATGCACGGCTGCCACCTCAAAAGGCTGATGAATGCATGGTTGCCAAGTTGTTTGAGTGTGGCCGGTCCATAGCTTGCCATGTGTCGCCTTCTTCATGCTTCCACGTGTCATTCTCCTATGTGGCTGAGTGGCAGCTTACCAAGCAGCTCTAGGAATGCACATACACTTTTTGACACTACCTTTAGAGGAGACGCGCGAGAGGAGATGCGTGAGAGGGTGCGTGAAGCACCCGACCATTGAAGGGGTTACAGAACTAATATAAGGGTGTCCCATTGAAGGGGTTACAGCACCCAATTGAAGGGTGAGGGCCCCATGTTTAGGTGGATTTGTTACATCTGTTTGGCCATCAATTTGGGGATGATAGGTTGTACTAAACAAAAGTTTAGTGCCTAGAAGCTTCCATAAACTCCTTTATAAATGGGACCAAAACTTGTAGTCTCTATTAGATATAATTGATTTAGGCACCCCATGGAGCCTAATGATATCTTTGAGTGTAATTCAGTAATGTAGCTAGCATCATTAGTTTTGTGGTATGGAGCGAAGTCTGCCATCTTAGAAAATCCAACCACAACCACCGTGATTGCATCCTTTCCCCTTTTGGTTCATATTGAAATCCATACTAATATCATCCTAAGGGTTCAAAGGTATGGGCAGTGGGGCATACAAGCCTTGGTGGAATTTGCTTTTGGCTTTGTGGAAAATGGGGTAAGCTAATGATTTTATAAACAACCCCTCCCATTTAAGGCCAATAGAAATGCGCTTTCAGAATGTCAATTATCTTTTTACGCTAAAATGGCCAATAAGAGCACCACATTAGCCTCTTGGACCAATAATTACCTTGAAGAACCTTTAAGGATGCAAAGCCTGTTATACCTGAATAGATAACCTTCCTAGATAGCGTAGGGGCCATCCTTTGGAACTTCTTTAATGAAGGGCTGACAATCTGGATCCTCTTTGCTGATGGCTTGGATTGAATGGAACCCAAGTACCATTGCTTCTAGGACATAAAGTAGAGTATATCTTCTAAATAGGGCATCTGCAAACACATTCTCCTTCTCCTACAAGGAACTCCACCAATTTAGAGATGTAAAGCTCTCATGTTGAATGAATGGAAGAACTCCATGCATTTTGCATGTCTGGGACTCAATTTATGCTAACCATTGATGTACTTGCGAGTTTGATGATCAGAATGTATGTCAAAAGGCCTAGCTTTGAGGTAATGACCCTAATGAGTCAACGCCCTCACAATGGCATAGGACTCTTTGTCATAGGTGTTGTAGTTTTTTCTGGACCCATTTAGTTTCTCACTGAAGTACGCAATTGGTCTTCTAGATTGCATTAGTATAGCTCCTATCCCCACTCCACTTGCATCACACTCTAACTCTAGCAGATCTTCAAAGTTAGGCAAGGCCAAGACAGGCGCTCGGTAAAGTTTCTATTTGATCTCGTCAAAGGCTTTATGGGTAACCTTGGACCACTTAGAGACCACTTTCTTCATGCACTCAATAATGGGGGCCATAACTGAGCTAAAATCTCTAATGAACGTCCAATAAAAGAGGTTAAATCATGAAAACTTCTCACCTCTATGACTAACTTGGGTTAAGGCCAGGACTAGATTGCTGCAGTCATTCTTTGATAAACCTGAAAGCCTTGGCTGAAACCACATAACCAAGAAAAGTGAGATGTGGAGTGAAAAACTCACACTTCTCTATCCTTGCATAGAGTTACTATCTTCCTAGAACCTTAAAAACCTACTTTCGATTATTCATGTGTTCCCTCTCATTCTGGCTATAAACCATAACATTATCAACATACACCACCACAAAGTGACCAATGAAAGGTTTAAGGACTTAATTCATCAACCTTGTAAAGGTACTTGGGGTATTAGACAAACCAAATGGGATGACAAGCCATTTATACAAGCCTTGCTTCGTTTTAAAGGCTGCCTTCCTTTCATTACCATCCCTCATTCTAATCTGGTGGTATCCACTTCTTAGGTCAATCCTTGAAAACAACCATAAGCCATGTAGTTCATCCAGCATATCATCAAGCCTAGTGATGGGGTCCTTATACTTGATGGTAATGTTGTTTATGGCTCAACTATCCATGCACATTCTCATGGTCCTATTATTCTTAGGTACAAGCAAAGCTGGAGTAGAACAAGGACTCATGTTTTTCCTTATGTAACCTCTATTAATAAGCTCTTAAACTTGCCTCTGAAGTTTTGTGGTTTCAGTAGGCTTACACCTATGGGCTGGCTTATTTGGGAGGCAGCACTAGGCAGCAGGTCTATTTGGTGTTCAATGCCTCAAGTGCAGGCCATCCTGGGGGGAAATCCCTAGAAAGCATATCCAAATGCTCATGTAATAGGGGCTAAGTAAGGGGATGCAATGGTGCCTCTTCCTTTTCTTCTCCCAACACAAGTAAGGCATAAACTGGTTTGCCTTTACTTATGGATCTCTCTACCCATGTTTCACTCAAAAATAAGGCTTTTTCATTTTTGTTTCCCTCGCCACGGCTAGGTTTAATGTTCTAGATTTGACTAAGGGGTAATCGGTGAGGGTATAGGTTTGACCATTGACCTTAAAGATGTAGGTGTTAGCTGTCCGATTATGGATAACACCCTTGTCAAACTGCCAAGGCCTCCTAATAGTAAATGACATGCATCCATAGGTAAAATATCACAAAGGACTTCATCTTTAAAGTTACCGATGTTGTAGATGATTAAGCCTTGTTTGGTTACATGAACCTCATTTCCCTTCTTGAGCCATTGCAAGGAGTAAGCCTGAGGCTAAGGGACAGTAGGTAGTTTCAGTTTGTCAATCAAATAAGTTGACGCAACATTGGTACAACTACGCCCTTCAATGATTAAACTACGTACGTTCCCTCGAATGGCACACCCAGAGTAAAAGATAAGTTGTAATAGCCTGACTCTAAATCATATTTATTAGATTAATTAAGTCATGTTACTAATTTCATTGCACTTAATTGTCGATTTTAATTATTTCAATTGAAAAAAATTCATTTGGTCCTCACTTTGCAAAGGGGGTTTTTATTAAAGAAAAAGTTCGGGGAAAATTTATAGTAGGCCTTGATAATTACAATTTAAATGATTAAATTTTTTCTCTGTAGCATCACAAAAACTTAAATTTGAGTTACAGAAAATCATTATCATCACGGAGTGCTTTATTATCAAGCCCAATTTATTTTGGCCCAATCTGAAGCCCAACAACCTTGCCTAATTAAACTTGGCTAATTACTATGATTTAAACCTGATTATACTTATTAAAAAGTCACTTTTGGTTGGATATATATCAGCCAAATTTATCTGGATAAGTCAACCAAATACCAAGCCAAGCCCAGCCATTTTCTCTCTCTTCCTTACTCCCCTTTCTAGCCACTTTCTAACCACTTTTTGGCCACCAACCAGCCACTTTCCAACCTCCAGTTTCCACCCCTAATCCCCCACTAACCACGGCAACCTCCTCCTCACTCAAACAACCTCACATCCTTTTCTCCTAGGCTTTCAAAGAGGTGTAAACCTAATTTGATCTTATTATATTTTTAGTTTTCATGAATGTTTTAGTTATGATTTATGCTTTGTCACCAAAGTAAATGTTATCATGCAAATTTCATTGTTTTTGAGGATGTTGGTTTTAGTGGAGTTGAGCTTGAGTTTGATCAAGCATGTATGAATCAAGAGAGTGTGGATTTGTGTTTGTTTGCTTAAATTGTTGTGATCTAGTATGGAAAGTAAGATTAAAGATGGTTGGTGACCTTATTTTACTCATTTAGGGTGATTTGGATGGAAACTTGTATGTTACATAATCTAGGGTTTTATGGCCATGTATGATATAGTTGAATATTTGGCATCAAGTTAGTTATTTGAGTTCATTGAGATGGAATTTGAAGTTTGGATGTATTACAGACTTGATTAATGATGCTATTGAGTTTTTTTATCAAATGGATGCAATACGAAAATTCTAACAAATAATTAAAGGAGGCTATTTCATTCATCCATGCAAATAGGTAAGATCATGGATGTGTTTTAAGTGGGTTTCAAAAAGAGAAGAATTAAAAATTAGATGTAGATGATTATGGAGTGAAATTGGGTAATATAGCTATGTAAGGTGATGAGAATAGCAAAGGCTTTGTTAAATGTTCCTAAAGAGTGATTTTAGATGGGGAATTATGTGAAAGAAGAGAGGAAAGAAAAACAATAGGCCTATGACCAGACCAATAATAGGGGTCAGTTTGCGATTAAATTGATACTGTTTAGCCGATTGAAAAATTATGATGTTTGGTGGGTGGATAGATCAATGAGTTATCTTTCAAATTCCTTTTAAATCGCTTTAATCTGAGTTCTGTGAAAAAGCTATGGTCGTTTTCGTAGAACTGCACAGAAGAGACCGAAGCTGGCACGATTTTATTCTAGCACAATTTAGGAACCCTATTGTGGGAATCATGTTTTGCTTTGTAAATAAAAGTTTTGCAGGACTTCTTAGGTTTTCCATATTGTGGACTTAGGTCTCATGTTGAGGTCAGGAGATTAAGTTACGAGATATTTATTTTAGGCCCTGTTAAGCCTTTACTTTCATTAACTAAAACTATCCACTACAAAAACAAGTACATTTGCTAACTATGCGCTCCTATAATGATATTTTTGCACAAAATCAAGGCCTAATCTACCCCCCTTTTTGTGCATAATCATACCCAGTGAAATTTGATTAAAAGTACCAGGTGCGTTCATTGTCTGTATCTTTAGAAATCAGCACGTATTTATCAAAATTATAATATTTTGGTAAGTACATCCATGAAGTAGTTTAATCAGTAATTTATCACACATTTAGTGACCCTATCAGTTATTAGTTATAGGGCATTGCCCTTCAGTTACCCGTGTAGCTTTAGGCCAGGTCTCCCGATCGACTTGCTAGGTGTACACATATCTTCATATCGTAACAGTTGTCAGAGGTTCTGTATCCGATAATAATTAGCATTGTAGATTTATATTCACTTCATTTCCTATTTTAAATTAAAATGAATTATAATGCTGGCTTGACCAGCTTTTCAATGAACATTTAACCATGCACGAATGCATGTACTGTGTTTCGGCTCACAGTTCGAAATATTTTGATATTTTGTTTTAGCCAACTGCTTAGTGAATCACCCTCAGGCTGGCAGGCCAACTGCAAGAGATAAGTGAGCAAGGAAGTCCGAAAGAAACTGTGGTGTATTAGTGCTAAGATGCTTTTAGCACCATATTATGAAATGTTCTAATGTTAGAACTATATACTCTACAAAGAGTTACTATATTTTGGTGTAAAACTTGGGATAGTTGAAAATTGTTTATATATGGTTTTGATGGTTTGTGATTTCTGAATGTCTTCTGGTGGTAAATGACATTCAACTTTGTTATATTTATTATTTATAAGCGAAGCTTTATCCTTTTCGGATGGCGATAATGCCCCAATCATTGGGTTATTACTTCTAATTGGTGAAATTAATGGAGAGACTGCAAACAATGGGTTATACGCATTTAGGGATGTTGTAGATTTGGTATCAAAGCCCAGTTTTGGTTTTCTTGATGGGATACGAAGTATGAAGTTTAGATATAGGAGGGTGAGAAGATTTATTAGTAAGGGATATTATATCCTATTAGAGACTTGTACATTAGAAATGTGTAACACCCACATTTTATTTAAACTATCTAGCCTGTTCTTGATGTTAAGAATCATATTTTATTGTTTTAGTTAAGTTAGATCAATATCGATGTGCTTGCTTAAGTGGTGATTTTATTAAAAAGGATATTGTTGTTACTATTATTGTTACCGTTGGTTTTGAAAATTTTTCGATGATTTTTAATAAGCGTTAATAAGAACTATTATTGTTATTATTGATTTTGAAATTTAATTCGTGCTAATTTATGCCACTAAATTATGCTGATAGTTTAATTTAGTCATTTCTCGAATTCCATTCCAATGCTGATTATTTGGGTGTTTAGTCCAGAGTCAAAACTGTGAACTAGTGATTTGGGGGCGAGAGCTCGAGTTGTGTAGGAATCGACCAAAAAAAAAAAGAGAAGGAACAAAAACAGGGGGCCGAAGCCCCTTCCTTAACGCGAAAGCATGGCCAAGGAGGGAGGATCTCTGGTGCTTCCAGCCTACGGCCCCCTTCACCAAGCAAAGAAAGAAACAGCAAGAGAGAGACGGTGGAGGGCGGCAATGCACCACCGCCATTCCGGTGACCGGCCGTGAACCACTCCGCGACCCACCAAAATCAGAAAGAGAGAGGAAGGATGATAGAGAGCAACATAGAAGAAACGGGATCGAGGTAAAACGCGAGCAATCAGGGCACTGGTCAAGCACCAATCCACCATAACCCATCAGCACCGTCACTACCGCCACCATTGCCAATGGTGGCTGGGCACAAAACCAGCAACTTGACTAGGAATAAGGAAGGATAACTAGGATAGAATCGAAGCAGCAGTAGCAATAAGGAGGACATGACTCAGATGCACCAAACCCAACCCTAAATCGGGTCCTCTACCATGGATTCGAGGTGGGGTTTCTCTCCTAATTATTAGTAATTTCAACAAATTTTACTGACTATAGTTAGTTCATGCTTGAATTTGAGTTAGTAATCAGTAATTGGAGAAACTATAAGTGAAATTGGGTAAATATGATGATGATGATGCTGATTTAGGAGTCTTGCATGTTGGGTTGCTATGTGACTTTACTAACTGGTCGGTTTGGGGATTTGTGAGACAAGCAGAAATATGCCTTAATGTTGCTGTCATATCGATTTCATTATGCCTGAATTCCGTTTGGAGGTTGCATGCGAACATTATTCTCAAGGTTGCTAACCGGGTGATTTGAGGTATTTGTAGAGCAAGCTGAATTATGTTTAAATGTCATCCCTAGATCAGATTAGTTATGTTTAAATTTTGTTTTTGGCAATTGGCATGAATGCTACACTTGTGTATGTTGGTTTCATGAACTAATGATTGAATTATGGCAATATTGAACCGAGCTTGGTAGTTGGATGGCCTGAGGTGAAACTAATGAGCAATTTGAGGTTTTTGTGGTCAGTGTTGTGTGAGGAGGGAGCCAATTACAATCGTGTGGATCGCTAAGTATATGGAATATTATGTCGATTCTACTGAAACTGTTCTTGCGAAGTGTTATGAATGTGCTGCTTATGAACCCTTTCCCTCTTGAAATTGTTAAATGATTCTATGTGATTGATTTGTGAACTTAGAAATCTTCAAAAGGGTTGTTAAAAGCCTGTTTTCATATTTTCCAATGTTTCCAAACATCCACCAGTTGCCCATTAGTTTATTAAGGTGTTTACGGCATAAAAAGATCCTAAATTGTCGAACTACTCAGTGAATGACCCAATTGAATAGTCGATAGGTCTAGGAAGTTAAAAAGCGAACTAGTAGCAAGTTAGAAAATGTTTTAAGACTTTGGTTTATTTATATCTCCTTCTTTATGTTTAAAAGGATTTAAACGTATTGAATAAGGGCAACTGATGACATTAACTATGAAACTTAGTTTGAACAATATGCTAGCCGATTACTTTAAGTTTCGAATTGTGAGTTAGTAAATTCACTATGATTTTATGAGGCTTTTCATGTTGAAAATGAGAGAATCAGGAACCATTAGTAGGGTTATGGACTATTTTGCTAGACAAGCATGGTTTTAATTATACAAGCAACTATTAAAGAGAAATGAATCGCGACTCACTTGAAGGTGAAACTTACTGTGTGTGACAGTGACTTCTTGTTAATAACATGTGAGGGTTTAAAATGATTTTAATAGCTACGATAAGTGCTTGAGTGTACAATTGATTAGGAAGTAGACCCAGAAGTGGGAACCCTAGAAGATTCTAACGAGAGTAATGGTCCAAAGTATGTTATGCCCCGACAATAATTTGATGCGTTAGTGAGGGCTTCACATAAGGTGAGTGATGACATCCCCTAATTTGCACGTTATGAGATCTTATGCTTGAAAAGAGGAGATATTTTTCTAATAAATGAGAAATGATTTGAATTATTACGAACGTGGGTATAGATTTCAGGTACTTTAAAGAGTATATGTGCCTTGATGAGGCTAGATTGATTTGTGTAATATTCTTTGAATTACAACATGAGTCACTACGTTTTCAAAATGTGCCTTTGAAAGCATTTTACCCTATCCTTGTTGCTTGCTTGCTTATGTACCTGAATGTTCAATTATTAAGGAAGTTTGGTTGTTAAGCGGCTGGAAAGGAGCTTAAGTAGCTTAGTATGAGGGTTAGAGGTGATGGCTCCCGTGGGAAGATTCGATTACCTAATATGCTAATAGTATAAAAATGTTGCGTAATTACTACTTGTCATCGTTGTTTACAAATGTTTTGGTTTTTAAGGAGTTGAGAAATAATCATTGAGTGTGTGGTAGCTCATCCCATCTCCATTATCCCTTTTTCCAGGCTTTTGATGTGACATGTAGAAGCTGATTTACGTATACCAAGTTGGAATATCACCTTGCTTAGAAAATATGTCATGGGTGCTCATATAGAAGTAGACTTACGAGTTAAATGGAGAGTTATAAATGTACGTAAATAGAGCACTCTAGTTCATGTAATGCACATTGTTTAGAAGTCGCTCTATATGGCCATGTGAGCCAACCATCTGATTAGCCAGTTGTCTTTTTAGCCAAAATTAGTTATATTTTGGGATGTAAACTCTCGTACTCTGAATGTGTGATCCGCTGAGTTATATCTTTTGTTTCCTTGTTTATTGTTAAACTATATTGTTTGGTATACTCCGAGCAACTAGCTCGTAGAGTTGTGAACTCTGGCGTGTAACCGTTGAGCTTGTTTTGGCGTCCTTTTAAATTTCTATTCCTTGCAGGGGTTTAATGTAAGGCTTTAAGCTTGAGGAATTGTTCGTTTTAGGCAGAACTCTGTCTGTTTCGACCCATAATCTGAATAAACGTTAACATCACTAGCCCTAGGGTCTAGAGGTGTTATGGATTGTATCAAAGCATGGTCCAGCGATCACAGGCTGCAACCGAAGTCATGCATTTCATATAGTTATCCAGGAACGCGTTTATGATGATGTGATATATGCCTGCTTTTTTGTGCAACTGTGGTTTTTGTGTGAATGTTGGAGTGTTTAGCTGGCTATGTGCAGCTTGAGTGAGCTCATTGATTGAATGAATGAACCATTTGCTAGAGTATAGGTCGAATGACTTGTATTCTCGTGAATGAGCTAAGTGTTAGCTCAATAATGATTGTTTTGTATGCACACCTTGGTCATTTAATTAAAATTTTAAAGTACGCTTGGTTTGGACTCAAATGATTGGAAAAGTCTTAACTCTAAGCTCGTTCTTGCCCCTAAAGTATGATTTGCTCCTTGGGCCGCATAATGGAGTGAGCAAACGCACTTAATGGTTGGTAGAGGCTTCTTTTGAAGCCTAGAGACCTTAAAAGTTAAGATCCTTCCTAAATAGTGAGTTATGGTTTTTCTTTCGTATTAAAAGACCTTTCCAATTATATAGTTAGGCCTTACTAGTGCGTCTGAGGACTTACATTTGCTTTACAATAATGTTCAAGGCTCGTTTTACGAACAGAAGTTTCCATGTGTAATTGGGTGTTCGAATACCTACATGCCAAGATGCATACGTTGCTGGATGTGTTAATGGTAAGTTGTTAGTAAGTGATTAAAGATTGCTTTTCTTTGATAAAAGTTCTTCTAGACGATACCCCTTTTTATGTGAATTCTCAATTACCAAAGGAACTGAGTGAAAACTTCGTATATGCGCATGTCAATATGTGTAATTGTGATAGAGCCGTGTTGATTGTCGCCTAAGTTTTATTCCGGGCCTTTCGTATGATGCTATTAACACTTAGATGAGGCCATGATCTAGAGTGTTATTCACATTGGGAATCTTCCTAGCTTTCTAACATGTAACCACTATTACTCATAAGTTAGCTAGGCGTTATGCTCATCGGGGTATGGAACACTATTCTTATCATAGGATTGGTAGTGTTCTAAGGATATTAACCCCAATACATCTAGAACAGAGATAAAAGGAAGAACCTAATAGACTTTGTAATTCTTATACCACATGCATTACCTCATTACCTCCTACTGCGATAACCTGCACCTTCCCAACATCTTCTTAAGCATCAACACCAAGTGCCGAAGGTAGAATGCCCACAGTAGAAGGTAGAACCCCCCATCTATGCTCAGAGTTCCTTGGACCTCCACAACTACCTTGTGAGACAAACGTGTTGCAAAACTTTAATGTATATCCGGAAGACCATTAATGCCATTGTTAGCTTATCAGTGGCTAGATACTAATAATTTGGACAAACCTCAAGGCATGCCCTTGATCCTAGGTTTTAAATAAGGGTTGCACTCAAGTACACTTGTCCAAATATCCTTTCGTGGGATGCTACCACGAGTCTATGTGTTTTGAAGCATAAGCATAACATTATGCAAAATATAAAGGACATACAAGCCTATGTAGTTACTTAGGTATGTTATTCACGGTCATGCAGGTGTCTTATGAATACATTATCTAGGGTGGTGTTTGCTTGACTTAAGTTTGGTTTGGCATCTGACTGGATTAGCCAAATGGTTTAATTTATGTAAATTATGGCATGGTATAACCTCTAAGTCATTATTTGCATTCCGCGAATTCCATGATCCCATGTTATAGCTAAATAATTACATAAACACGTATTTAAAGCATGATGAGGCAAGCAAAGGAACTTGCATGAACCTATTCTTGTCCTCCTAGCCTATGTTTGATCAGATGGGATACTAGTGTGCGATGCTTATAGTTAAAAATCTTGAGTCTACACTCGTCAGGGAAGTTATACTAGATAATGACTGACATAGATCGTATAGGTCCAAGGACATGATGTGATTACATTATCTTATACTATACCCTATGTGATGAATTTCACATATTACATGGTAGTTTCCGTGGAAAAACCTTGGAATTGTACCTTCGTTGGGTGTTACGCTTGTTAATATTGTTGTCCTGTTATGTTAAGGCCATCCTGCATAGACGTTTCCATTATGGACTTTCAAGTTACTGTGTTATCATGCTGTCATCCTTTGATATTAGAAATCACAATTATATATCGAAGTGCTTGTTATGAACCTCATAAAGGAAGTGATAAGGTGCTGGTGTGCTCATCATCACATCGAAATATATGCTGACAATTGAGTTACAAGATATGTGTGCCAAGGTGATTAATATAAGTACATGAGCCAGGCATTATACTTCATATTTACATGATCCAAAAATAACCAATTCTAATTGAGACTCAAAGGTAGAGCATTATGTTAGCTAGGAAATAAGTGCGATACTTCATGTAAGAACTTGGCATTAAATCTAACATCCCCAAGAAAACAACTCCCCACATTCCCCAGTCAGCTAATATACGAAATGCATTGAAGTTCCTTATACCTTACCACCATTGGATACATCTGTATGAGCATAACCCTTCACTTGTATGAATGTATCACTTAGGAGATGATCAGTTCTAGGTAGGGACTTTGCGGAATGCCTCCCTGCCAACAAAACTTACGATTATCTAGTCTGCTTGTCTTTTAACCATGCATGCAAATTGAAAATCACCCACTTTGCTAAGTATAACTGTCGAGTTATTTACAACGGAGCTCTAAGAAATTACTTAGTGGGCTTCTTTCCCAATAGGACTACAAGTTTCATGGTTGTGATGCCCTCTAGTGAAAGCACTTAACCTTCGTAGTTGAACTTCAATGGAATGATAGTTAACTATATAAAGGCATTGCTAGGCATGCGGACCCTATATAAAACACATCATAATGAAGAAACTATGTATCTGCCTCTCATAAATGACCTATGTTCAGACCCATACTCGACGTTTACCATCCATCGACCTACATTCTTACCATAGCATTTTCTTTTCAAATTGTTCCTATCGACATGTAATGCTGGATCATGTTACTTGTGATTCTTAATCCTTAGTGTGCTATGTTCTTAACCATACATGATGCCAATGTGATCTCGAGTGCTACTGTAAGTTCCATCATTGTGAATTTGATGTAGTATGATATCTCTGCTACTTTAGTGTGATGTGGTAGCTTTCTAGTTAATTGATTTAACCTTAGAGTTATTTAATATCTTCATACTTTCCAATGAACCTGACTAAGTTAACCCCCTTCATAGATCTTGACATGTCCAGTCTAAGTGGCCAACGATAAAAGGCTTAAAAACTAGCATAGGAGTGTCAGTTGCATATGTTTTCCTTTTGTAAATTGCTTATTATATATGTATTAGACGGGTTCATGTTACTTATGATTCTTAGACGTGAGAATATTGAGTTGTCGATTCTATATGATGTCATTATACTAAAGTGATGCTACATGATGCTTTGTGGTGTCCTTATTACTCTAGTGCGTTATAGGAATCTCCAGGTTAAACATTTTGATCCTAAAAGTGACTTGAATTCATGTTTTAGAATGAAACTACCTGTATATGGCCTTGAGATGTCAGGGGCCAATTGTCATACCCTTAGATGTCAATTCATAACGATGCATATACATATAGTTGTTGTTGACTGTGTGGATTGAGTTTAGATAACTCAAAGTCTATGTTCTTTTTTTAAAAACAAGCTTAATAT
This sequence comes from Carnegiea gigantea, assembly GCA_029747015.1. Classification (NCBI taxonomy): domain Eukaryota; kingdom Viridiplantae; phylum Streptophyta; class Magnoliopsida; order Caryophyllales; family Cactaceae; genus Carnegiea; species Carnegiea gigantea. The sequence goes on along the minus strand of JAKOGI010002667.1, from coordinate 22,248 downwards.
GGTTTTCCATACCAACTCATTTGCCCCTCTTCTGTGCGATTGCCCTCGGTGCCTAAATGGAGTGAGTACCTGCTCAATAAGGATTGGCAAGGTGGAGACTGGCTTCTATAAGCTTATTTTTCAATTGAAAGGACACAGTTAATTGAAATAAAAATTTTGGATTTTAGTGCGAGTTGCGCAGATTGTGTCATGTGTGTGCACATCTTAAGTACAAATGAACTGAGGTTTGGAATTTTAAGGATGAAATTCTTTTAAGGCGAGAAGATGTAATAACCACATTTTATTTAAACTATCTAGCCAATCTCTTGATGTTACGAATCGTATTTTATTATTTTAGTTAAGTTAGATCAATATTGATGTGCTTGCTTAAGTGGAAATTTTATTAAAAATAATATCATTATTGCTATTATTATTGTTACTATGAGTTTTGAAAAATTTTTGATGATTTTTAATACACGTTAATAAGAATTATTATTGTCATTATCGATTTTGAAATTTAATTCATGCTAATTTGTGCAATTAAATTATGCCAATAGTTTAATTTAGTCATTTCCCGAATTCGATTAGAATGCTGATTATTGGGGTGTTTAGACCCGAGCCAAGACTGCGCGCCAGTGATTTGGGGACGAGAACCAGAGTTGAGTAGGAATGGACCCCAAAAAAAAAAAAAACAGGAGGAACAAAAACAAGGGGCCGAAGCCACTTTCTTCACACGCGCACAACCAGGGAGGGAGGAGCTTTGGTGCTCCCAGCCTACGAACCCCTTCACCAAGTAGAGAGAGAAGAAAAGGAGAGAGACGTTGGAGGGCGGCGGTGCACCACCGCCAAGCCGGTGACTGGCCGCGACCTGTTCCGCCACCCACCAGAATCAGAAACAGAGAAGAAGGACGACAAAGAGTGATGGAGAAGAAATGGGATCGGGGCAAAACAAGAGCAACCGGGGCATTGGTAAAGCACCAATCCAACACAACCCATCAGCACCACCACCATCGCCACCGTTGTCAATGGTGGCTGGGCACAAAATCGATGAACTGAGTGGGAATGAGGAAGGAGAACTAGGACATAACAGAAGTAGCAGCAACAGTAGTAGCAGGGACACCACTCAAATGCGCCAAACCCAACCCTAAATCGGGTTCGCTAGCTTGGATTCGAAGTGGGGTTTCTCTCCTCCTAATTATTAGTGATTTCAACGCATTTTACTGACTATAATAAGTTCATGCTTGAATTTGAGTTAGTAATTAGTAATTGGAGAAATTAGAAGTGAAATTGGGCAAATATGATGATGATGCTAATTTAGGAGTGTTGCATGTTGAGTTGATGCGTGACTTTAGTAATAGGTCAATTCGCGGAATTATGAGACAACCAGAATCATTCCTTAATTTTGCTGTCATATTGGTTTTATTATGCCCAAATCCTGTTTTGGAGGTTGCATGCAAACGTTTTGCTCAAGGTTGCTAATCAGGTGATTTGAGATATTTGTAGAGCAAGCTGAATTATGTTTAAATGTCATTGCTAGATCATATCGTTGATGCTTAAATTCTGTTTTCGGCACTTGGCATGAATGCTACACTTGTGCATGTTGGTTCCATGAACTAATGATTGAATTATGGCAATATTGAAGTGAGCTTAGTAGTTGGATGGCCTGAGATGAAACTGATGAGAAATTTGAGGTTTTTGTGGTCAGTGTTGTGTGAGGACGGAGCCCGGGTTTGATATGAATTGTAATCGTGGGAATTGTGAAGTTTGTGGAATATTAAGTGGATTCTACATAAACTGTTCTTGCGAAGTGTTATGAATGTGCTACTTGTGAACCCCTTCGCTCTTGAAATTGTTAAATAATGCTATGCCATTGATTTATGAACTTAGAAATCTTCAAAAGGGTTGCTAAAAGTCTGCTTTCATATTTTTAAAATGTTTGGAAAGGTCCACCAGTTACTCGTTGGTTTGTTAAGATGTCTGTAGCATAAAAAGATCCTAAATCGTCGAACTACTTAGTGAATGATTTAATTGAATAGTTGATAGGTCAAGGAAGTTAAAAAGCAAACTAGTAGCGAGTTCGACAATGTTTTAAGGCTTTGGTTTATTTATATCCCCTTCTTTGAGTTTAAAAGGATTTAAATGAACTAAATAAGGGCAACTAAAGGTGTTAATTACGAAATATAGTTTGAATTATGTGCTAGCCGATTACTTTAAGCTTCGAATTACGAGTTATTAAACTCATTATGATTTTATGACGCTTTTCATGTTGAAATTGAAAGAACTATAAACCATTAGTAGGGTTATTGGTTATTTTGCTAGACAAGCATGGTTTTAATTATGCAAGCAACTATTAAAGAGAAATAAATCGCGATTCACTTGAAGGTGAAAGTTACTATGGGTGATAGTGACTTCTTATCAATAGCTTATGAGCGTTTAAAATGATTTTAACAGCTAATTTAAGTGCTCAAGTGGATAAATGATTAGGAAGTAGACCCGGTTTACGGTCACCCTAACACATAGGGTGATAGACCCAGAAGTGGGAGCCCCGGAAGACTGTAACGAGACTAATGGTCTAAAATATGCTATGCCCCAGGGATAATTTGATGTGTGAGTGATGGCTTCACATAGGTAGAGTGATGATCTCTCCTAATTAGCACGTTATGAGATCTTACGCCTAAGAAGAGAAGATATTTTCCTAATAAATGAGAAAATGATTTGAATTATTACCAACATGGGCACAGATTTCTGGAGCTTTAAAGGGTATACGAGCCTTGAAGAGGCTGAATTGATTTGTAAACTACTCTCTAAATACAACATGAGTGATGCATATTTCCATATGCATCATTTTTATTCAAGTCCAATTTCAAAGAAGAAAAGGGTCAAAGAACATCATGCATGGAAATGTGCCTATTTGGTCTTCTTAAGTGAGTTCAAAGACTCACGACACTATGGAGAGGTCAAAAAGAGGTTAAGCTTTGCTAGAAATTTGGTGCCAAATTCATCCCTGCGGAACCCGATTTTTGTGACCACTTTTGGACAAGCTCAAGTGGACCCACAACTTGAGGGCCCATGTGCTTTTGAAGCTTAAGATTTCATCTTTCAAATAAGCCCAAGTTTGTTTAATTTGGACATCATTTGATTGGGCAAAATATCACTCAAAGATACGTTATGCTGATCCAGTCCAGTCTGAGATAGGTGCATTGTTTGGGCCATAACTTTTACACCGCTTATCCAAATTGAGCAAATGAGCCCATTCTGGAAACTCGACTTCCAGGGCTTTCTATCAAGCCCAAGAACGCGTGATTTGACCGAGTATTCAGGAAGTTATGCTCTGTTGAAGTTGAGGCAGCTGCAAGGATTAATTCTGGGAATATGAAGAGTCTTCGGTTACATGTGATTGTGTGGCTGACATTGTGCACGTTTTGGAGCCTTCTAGATTGGTGTAATCAGCTAAGAAATCCTAGAATATTCCTTGTAACCTCCCCCACCCCTTTTATGATGTGTCTTTCCATTTATCTTAGTCTTTTCATTTTACTAGTTTTAATTGTTAGGAGTTATTTGAGTCCTTTTGTTGTCTTTTGCTGAGCCTATATAAAGGGGGGGCGTGTGAGCATTGTAGATCAGATTTCTAAGGCATTTTCAAGAGTAATTCAAGCACCTTTGAGAGTGATTCTCATTTGTGTCCCAAAAATTCCTAGTTCTATATCTTGAATTTGGCTAATTCAAGTGGTGTTCTAGGTTCTCCTTCTTTTCTTTGGAGTGATTCCTCAGAAGAGTGAAGGGAATTAGCCCAAGACCAAGGTGTGTGTGGCTCCGGAAGGATTATCTCATACTCGAAGTCTTGCACTATCCATCTCTATCCTGTTTGGTGATATTCTTCATCTTTCCCACCTTTCTCTCTTGTCATTTTGCTTAAGTTTGATTTGAGTTTGATTTGGATCACTTTCCACCCACATATACATCAATTGGTATCAGAGCCACGGTTTTTAAGTGACCCACATCACACCCAAGTACATCCCAAAAATCCAAAATACAAACAAACAAAAAAAAAAAAAGGCACAAACCGGCAAAACCCAGTCTCGAAGACCAGAGAAGCAGCACGGTGCCCCCGTGCCACCCAGCACGACCGTGCCACTATACTTTTCTGCATTTCCTCAAGTCGAAGCATAGCACAGCCTGACCGTGCCCCCTTGCACGACCGTGCCACTTTCCCTGATGCATATTCTTCCTTCAAAGCATCTCCAACATGTCTACAAAGTCCACAAGAAGCGACCAAGCACGTGTGGAAGAGTTAGAAGCTCAAGTCACTTATCTTCGAACTCAACTTGGGCAACTTTTGGAGGAAAAACGAAGGTGGGTTCACAGCCCCACTCCCTCTCGTCCTCATGAACCGGTGGTCGAATCGGAAGAAGAAGTCTTTCAATCCCGAGCCAATTCTAGTGACGAAGAAGCCCCAAGGAGACGAAGGCAAGGAGGCAATATTGGAGGTGTCTGAATTGACATCCCCGAATTTGAAGGCCAACTTGACCCGGACTTATTTCTCGATTGGTTGCACACCATTGAGAGGATTTTTGAATATGAGAACATTCCGGAGGACAAGAAGGTGAAACTCGTAGCCCTTAAACTCCGCAAATATGCTTCAATCTGGTGGGCTAACCTTGGAGCGAAAAGAGCAAGAAATGGGAAAGGGAAAATTAGAACGTGGGCCAAAATGAAAGAAAAGCTTAAGGCCAAGTTTCTTCCCTCTCACTATGTGCAAGACAATTATCTCAAGCTCCATCGACTCAAGCAAGGATTCAAGAGTGTGGAAGAATACACTCGGGAGTTTGAACAACTCCTACTCAAATGTGATTTGAGAGAAGACGACTCACAAACCTTGGTAAGATACTTAACCGGTCTTGATGAGTCCATTGCTCATGTAATTGAGTTGCAACCTTACTCATCCCTAGATGACTTGAGTTCTCTAGCCTATAAGGTAGAGCAACAAAAGAAATCTAAGGAAAAGAGCATCTTTTCCAAGACTCCTTCCCGTCCTTTTTCTCAAGAATCACCTTACTTTCCCCCACAAATTCAAACCCCCTCACCCGCCAAAAGTGTCCCTCCCATCACCCCTCCACCTCCCACAAAAGTGCCCTCACGGCCAAAAGACCAGGTTCGTTGTTTCCGTTGTTAAGGTATGGGACATTTTGCATCTGAGTGTCCTAACAAGAAGATTGTTTCCCTGGCTGAGTACCAAGCTTCTTTTGAGGAGCATGACCATGAAGAAGAGGAAAGTTTGGAGGAAAAAGAAGAAGAGGTTATCATAGGCCCCGATGAAGGTGAGTTGCTTGTCATTAGGCGAGCATTGAGCGGATTTGCTACTCAAGAAGGCTTGGAGCAAAGAGAGGCGATTTTCCACACAAGGTGCACTATTCAAGGGAAAGTTTGTACCCTCATCATCGATGGAGGTAGTTGTACAAATGTTGCATCCAAAACCATGGTGGACAAGCTCAAACTTGAGACTACACCCCATCCTAAGCCTTATAGCATCCAATGGCTAAATCAAGGCAAAGGTATAAACATTTCTCATCAGTGCCTCATTTCTCTTTCTATTGAAGACCACTATAAGGATGAGATATTGTGTGACATTCTTCCTATGGATGCAAGCCATATATTGTTGGGTAGACCATGGATGTTTGATCGCCATGTAATTCATCATGGGCGCCTCAACACCTACTCCTTTTATTAAGGATGAGAAGAAAATCACCTTGACCCCTATTCCATCGTGCCAAAGCCCCAAGCCACAAAAGGACCGACAAGCCTTAACCCTCATTCATCCTTCCCAAACCCTTGCCCCCAAAGAAGATTTCCCACTTCCGCCTCTTCTCCTCACCAGGTATGACCCGTTTTATCATCCTCCCCTCACCCTCTTCTATATCTCTCTAGAGGTGATGCCCTGTGACCTCCTTCCCCAAAAGCTCCCATATTGTAAGCGCGACCCCTTTCTTGAGAGGCTTGCCAACCCTTTGAGTTTGAGGACAAACTCAAAACAACCCGGGGAGTATGATGCATATTTCCATATGCATCATTTTTATTCAAGTCCAATTTCAAAGAAGAAAAGGGTCAAAGAAGATCATGCATGGAAATGTGCCTATTTGGTCTTCTTAAGTGAGTTCAAAGACTCGCGACACTATGGAGAGGTCAAAAAGAGGTTAAGCTTTGCTAGAAATTTGGTGCCGAATTCATCCCTGCGGAACCCGATTTTTGTGACCACTTTTGGACAAGCTCAAGTGGACCCACAACTTGAGGGCCCATGTGCTTTTGAAAATTAAGACTTCATCTTTCAAATAAGCCCAAGTTTGTTTAATTTGGACTTCATTTGATTGGGCAAAATATCACTCAAAGATACGTTATGCTGATCCAGTCCAGTCTGAGATAGGTGCATTGTTTAGGCCATAACTTTTAAACCGCTTATCCAAATTGAGCAAATGAGCCCATTCGGGAAACTAGACTTCCAGGGCTTTCTATCAAGCCCAAGAACACGTGATTTGGCCGAGTATTCTGGAAGTTATGCTCTGTTGAAGTTGAGGCAGCTGCAAGGATTAATTCTGGGAATATGAAGAGTCTTCGGTTACATGTGATTGTGTGGCTGACATTGTGCACGTTTTGGAGCCTTCTAGATTGGTGTAATCAGCTAAGAAATCCTAGAATATTCCTTGTAACCTCCCCCACCCCTTTTATGATGTGTCTTTCCATTTATCTTAGTCTTTTCATTTTACTAGTTTTAATTGTTAGGAGTTATTTGAGTCCTTTTGTTGTCTTTTGCTGAGCCTATATAAAGGGGGGGCGTGTGAGCATTGTAGATCAGATTTCTAAGGCATTTTCAAGAGTAATTCAAGCACCTTTGAGAGTGATTCTCATTTGTGTCCCAAAAATTCCTAGTTCTATATCTTGAATTTGGCTAATTCAAGTGGTGTTCTAGGTTCTCCTTCTTTTCTTTGGAGTGATTACTCAGAAGAGTGAAGGGAATTAGCCCAAGACCAAGGTGTGTGTGGCTCCGGAAGGATTATCTCATACTCGAAGTCTTGCACTATCCATCTCTATCCTGTTTCGTGATATTCTTCATCTTTCCCACCTTTCTCTCTTGTCATTTTGCTTAAGTTTGATTTGAGTTTGATTTGGATCACTTTCCACCCACATATACATCAATGAGTCACTATGTTTTCAAAATCCGTATTTGAAAGCATTTTGCCCTATCCTTATTTCTTGCTTGCTTATATACATTAACGTTTGATTATTAAGGAAGTTTAGTTGTTAATGGGCTAGAAAGGAGCTTGAGTGGCTTAGTATAAGGGTTAGAGGTGATGGCTTCCTTTGGGAGATTTGATTACCTAGTATGATGGTAGTATATAAATGTTGTGTGATTGCTACATATTATTATTATAAATGTTTTGGTTCTTAAGGAGTTGATAAATATTCACTGAGTGTGTGGTAGCTCATCCCGTTTCTATTACCCCTTTTCCTAGGTTTTTGATGTGATAAGTAGAAGTTGATTTACGCATGCCAAGCTGGAATATCCCCTTGCTTCGAAAAGGTGTTGTATGTGCCCATATAGAAGTGGACTTACGAGTTAAATGGTGCAATATGATGTATCCCTAGAGTTGTAAATGTAGGTAAACAAAGTACTCTAGTGGAAGTCCCTTGATATGGCCATGTCTAATTAGCCAGTTGTCTTTTTAGCTGAAATTAGTTATATTTTGGGATGTAAACCTTAATACTACAGATATGTGATCCTTCAAGTTGTATCTTTTTTTCCTTTATTATTATTAAAGTATATTGTTTGGTATACCATGAGCGATTAGCTCGTAGAGTTGCAAACTCCGGTATGTAACCATTGAGCTTATTTTAGTGTCCTTTTACACTTCTATTCATTACAGGGATTTAATGTAAGGCTTTAAGCATGGGAAATGGTCAGCCTTTAGGCAAAACTCTGTTCCTTTCGCCCTAGAATATAAATAAACATTAACATCACTAACCCTAGGGTCTAAACATGTTACAGATGGTATCAGAGCAAGGTCTTGTGATCACAGACCACAACCTGAGTCTTGCGTTTCATATAGTTATCTAGGAATGCGTTCATGATGATGTGATACATGCTTGCTTTTTTGTGCAAATGCGGTTTTTGTATGAACGTTGATGCGTTTAGCTAGCTCTGGGCGGCTTGAGTGAGCTTATTGATTGCATAAATGAACCATTTGCTAAAGTATAAGCTAAATAACTTGTATTCGCGTGAATGAGCTAACTGTTAGCTCAATAATGGTTGTTTTCTATGCACACCTTAGTGATTTGATCAAAATTTTAAAGTACGCTTCGTTTAAACTCAAATGATTGGAAAAGTCTTAACTCTAAGCTCATTCTTGCCCTTAAAGTATGATTTCCTCATCGGGCCCTATAATGGAGTGAGCAGATGTACTCAACGGTCGGTATGGAAAGAGCTAGAAACAGTTAAACTATTCTCCTTTCGAAACCTAGAGACTTTAAAAGTTAAGATCCTTCCCAAATAGAGAGTAACTGTTTTTCTATTTCATTAAAAGACTTTCTAATTATGTAGTTAGGCCTTACTATTACATCTGAAGACTTACATTTGCTTTACAATGATGTTTGAGCCTCGTTCTATGAACATAAGTTTCTGTGTGTAACTGGATGTTCGAGTACCCACATGCTAAGATGCATACGTTGCTTGATGTGTTAATGACAAGTTGTCAGGAACTGATTAAAGATTACTTTTCTTGACTGAAGGTTCTTTTAGACAATACCCTTTTTATGTGAATTCTCAATTGCTAAAGGAACTGAGTGAGAACTTCGTGTACTCGTATGTCAATATGGGTAATTGTGATAGAGCCTTGTTGATTGCTGCCTAGGTGTTATTCTGAGCCTTTCTTATACGTGCCATTAACATTTAGATGAGTCCTTCATTTGGAGTGTTATTCACATCGGGAGCATTCCTAGCTTCCCAACCTGTAACCACTGTTACTCACGAGTCAACTAGGCATTATGCTCATCGGCACATAGAACACTATTCTTATCATAAAATTGATAGTGTCCTGGCTATATCAACTCCAATACATCTAGAACGGAGATAAAACAAAGAACCTAATAGACTTTGGAATTGTTATACCCCATGCATCACCTCATTACCTCAATCTATACCGTCCTAACATCTTCTTAAGCATCAACACCAAGTGCCGAAGCTGGAATGCCTATAGTAGAGGTAGAACCCCCCATCTGTACAAGGAGTTCCTCGGACCTCTATAACTACCTTATGAGACAAATGTGTTGCAAAACCTCAACGTATATCTGTAAGACTGTTAACGCCATTATTAGCTTATCGGTGGCTAGATCCTAATAATTTAGATGAAAGTCAAGGCATTACCTTGATCTTTGATTTTAAATGAGGGTGGCACTCATGTATACTTATCTAGATATCCTTTCGTGGGGCACTACTATGAGTTTACGTATTTTGAAGCATAAGCATAACATTAGGCAAAATATAAAGGTCATGGCAGCCTATATAGCTACGTAGGTTTGTTATGCACAGTCATGCAGGTGTGTTGTGAATAAATTGTCTAGTAAATGCACATCTTGGTGTTTGCTTCACTTGAGTTTGGTTTGGCATGTGACTGAATTAGCCAAATGGTTTAACTTATGCAATTTGTGGCATGGTATGACCTCTGAGTCGTTATTTGTGCTCAGTGAATTCCATGATCTCATGTTATAGCTGAATAACTGCATACACACATATGTAAAGCGCGATGAGGTGACCATAGGAACTTACATTCACATATTCTTGCCCTTGTATCTTATGTTTGGTAGGATGGAATACTAGTTTACCATGCTTATAGTTGAAATTCTTGACTCTACCCTCGTCAAGGAAGTTATATTAGACAAGGACTGACATAGATCATATAGGTCCAAGGACGTGCTGTGATTAAGTTATTGTGTACTATACCCTATGTGATGAACTTCACGTATTACATGGTACTTTTCGTGGAAAAACCTTAGAATTGTACCTTTGTTGGGTATTATAATTACTAATATTATTGCCCTATTATATTAAGGTCATCATGCATAGACATTTCAATTATGGACTTTCGGGTTACTGTGTTATCATGTTGCCATCCTTTGATATTAGAAATCAAAATTGTCTATTGAAGTGCTTGTCATGAACCTCGTAAAGGAAGTGATAAGGTGCTGGTGTAGTCATAATCATATCGAAATATATGCTGGCAATTGAGTTACAAGATATGTGTGCCAATATGAGTAACAGAAATATATGAGCCTGGCATCATATTTCATATTTTCCATGATCCATAAATAATCAGTTCTAAACGAGACTCGAAGGTAGAGCATTATGCTAGCTAGGACATAAGCGTGATACCTCATGTATGAACCTGGCATTAAATCTAGCATCCCCAAGAAAACAACTCCCACTTTCCTCAGTCAGCAAATTTGCGAAATGCATTGGAGTTCCCTGTACCTTACCGCCATTGGATACATGTCTATGAGCATGACCCTTCACTCGTATAAATCTATGACTAAGGAGATGATCAGTTCCAAGTAGAGACCTTAGGGAAAGTCTCTCCACCATCAAAACTTGCAATTACCTTATCTGTTTGTCTTCTAACCATGCATGTGAGTTGGAACTCACCCATTTACTTCAGAGCTACAAGCAAATACTTAGTGGACTTCTTTTCCAACGAGAACTACAAGTTTTATGGTGGTGATGCCCAAGTGAAACCACCTGACCTTAGTAGTTAAACTTCCATCGAATGATAGTTAACTATATAAAGGCGTTGCTAGGCATGCGGACCATGGACAAAACCTATCATAATCAAGAAACCACGTATCTGCCTCCCTTAAATGACCTATGTTCAGACCTATGCTCGACTTTTACCATCCATCGACCCACATTCTTGCCATAGCATTTTCTTTTCAAATTGTTCCTATCGACATGTAATATTGGATCATGTTACTTGTGATTCTTAATCCTTGGTATGCTCTATTGCTAACCCTACATGATGTCAATGTGATCTCGAGTGCTACTTTAAGTTCTATTTTTGTCAATTTGGCGTAATATGATGTCTCTGCTACTTTAGTGTGATGTGGTAGCTTTCTAGTTAATTGATTTACGCTTAAAGTGATTTAATATCTTCCTGCTTTCGAATGAACCTGACTAAGTTAACCCCCTTCATACAACTTTGACATGTCCTGTCTAAGTTGCCATGAATGAAAGGCCTGAAAACTAGCTGTGGTTGATGTATAAACATATGAATGTTAGTTGCATATGCTTTCCTTTTGTAAATTGCTTGCTGTATACATATTAGATGGGTTCATGTTGCTTATGATTCCGAGACTTAAGAATGCTGTGTTGTCGATTCTATACGATGCCATTGTACTAAAGTGATGCCACATGATGCTACGTGATGTCCTTATTACTCTAATGTGTTATAGGAATCTCCAGGCTAACCATTTTGATCCTAAAAGTGACTTGAATTCGTGTTTTAGAATGAAACTACCTGTATATGGCCTTGAGATGTCAGGGCCCAATTGTTATACCTTCAGATGCCGATTCATAACGATGCATATATATAGAGTTGTTGTTTACTCTGTGCGGATTGAGTCTAGATAATTGAAAGTCTATGTTCTTTTTTTTAAAAACAAGCTTAATATGGTTTTTGATGCCAACTTATTTGGCCCTCTTCTATGCGGTTGCCCTCGATGCCTAAATAGAGTGAGTAGCCCCTCGAAGAGGATTGGCGAGGAGGAGACTAGATTCTATAAGCTTCTTTTTCGATTGAAGGATACAATTAATTGTAATCGAAATTTTTTATTTTAGTGTGAGTTGTGTAGATTCTGTCATGTGTGTGCACATCGTAGGTACAAATGAATTGAGCTTTGGAATTTCGATGATTAAATTCCTTTAAGGGGGGAAGAATATAATACCCACATTTATTTAAACAATCTAGCCTGTTTCTTGATATTACGAGTCGTATTTTATTATTTTAGTTATGTTAGATCAATATCAATGCGCTTGCTTAAGTGGTAATTTTATTCAAAAGAATGTTATTATTGCTATTATTGTTGTTGCTATTAGTTTTGAAAATTTTTTTGATGATTTTTAGTAAGCGTTAATAAGAATTATTATTGTTATTGTTGATTTTGAAATTTAATTCGTGCTAATTTATGACATTAAATCGTGATGATAGTTTAATTTAGTCATTTCTCAAATTCGATTAGAATGCCGATTATTGGGAGTTTAGATGCGAGTCTAGACTAAACGCTTGTTATTTAGGGGCGACAACTATAGTCTAGTCAGAATTGACAAAGAAAAAGGAGGAGGAATAAAAACAGGGGGCTGAAGCCCCTTCCTCAATGTGAGAGTACGACCAGGGGGGAGGAGCTCTGGTGCTTCCAGCCTACGCTCCCCCATCAAGTGGAGAAAGGAAGAAAAAGAGGGGGACAGTGGAGGGTGGTGGCGGCGGTGGACTGGCCCCGATACCCTCTGCGACCTACCAGAATCAGAAAGAGAGAGGAAGGATGGTAGAGAGTAATAGAGAAGAAACGAGATTAGGGCAAAATGCGAGCACTTGGGACACGGGTCAAGCCCCAATCCACCACAGCCCATTAGCACCACCACTACCGCCACTTCCATCAATGGTGGCTGGGCACAAAACAGTGACCTGAAAGGGAATGAGGAAGGAGAATGAGGATCGAACCAAAGCGACGGCAGCAGCAGTAGAGGGGACACGACTCAGATGCACCAAACCAAACACTAAATTAGGTCCTCTAGCTTGGATTGGAGGTGGGGTTTCTCTCCTCCTAATTATTAGTAATTTGAAAGAATTTTACTGACTATAGTTAGTTCATGCTTGAATTTGAGTTAGTAATCAGTAATTAGAGAAATTAGAAGTGATATTGGGTAAATATGATGATGGTGCTGATTTAGGAGTCTTGCATGTTAAGTTGATGCATGACTTTACTAACCGGTCGGTTTGGAGAATTGTGAGGCATGGAGAATTATTACTTAATGTTGCTGTCATATCGGTTTTTGTTATGCCCAAATTCTATTTTGGAGGTTGAATGCGAATGTTATGCTCAAGGTTGCTGACGGGGTGATTTGAGGTGTTTGTAGTGCAAGCTGAACTATGTTTAATCTCATTGCTAGATCAAATTGGTTATGCTTAAATTTTGTTTTTGGCGATTGGCATGAACGCTACACTTGTGTACGTTGGTTTCATGAACTAGTGATTGAATTATGGCAATATTGAACCAACCTTAGTAGTTGGATGGCCTGAGGTGAAACTGATGAGTAGTTCAAGGTTTTTGTGGTTTGTTGCGCGAGGAGGGAGCGCGGGTTTGATATGAATCGCAATCGTGTGGATTACAAAATATGTGGAACAATAAATGGATTCTGCTAAAACTGTTCTTGTGAAATGTTATGAATGTGCTACTTTCGAAGCCTTTCCCTTTTGAAATTGTTAAATGATGCTATGTGATTGATTTGTGGATTTAGAAATCTTCAAAAGTGTTGTTAAAAGCCTGTTTTCATAATTTCGAATGTTTCTAAAGGTGCACCAGTTTTCCGTTAGTTTGATAAGATGTTTGTAGCCCAAAAAGATCCTAAATCATCGAACTACTCAGTGAATGACCCAAGTGAATAATCGGTAGGTCTGGGAAGCTAAAAAGAAAACTGGTAGTGAGTTCGAAAATGTTTTAAGGCTTTGGTTTATTTATATCTCCTTCGTTGTGTTTAAAAGGACTTAAACGAACTGAATAAGAGCAACTGAAGGTGTTAATTATGAAACTTAGTTTGAATTATATGCTAGCCGATTACTTTAAGTTTCAAATTGTGAGTTAGTGTACGCATTATGATTTTATGAGGCTTTTCATGTTGAAAATGAAATAGCCATAAATCATTAGTAGGGTTGTGGGTTATTTTGCCAGACGAGCATAGTTTTAATTATGCAAGTAACTATTATGGAGAAATGAATCACGATTCACTTGAAGGTGAAGCTTACTGTGTCTGACAATGACTTCTTGTTGACAACCTACGAGGGTTTAAAATGATTTTAATGACTAAGATAAGTGTTTAAGTGGACAAATCATTAGGGAGTAGACCCGGTTTCGGGAACCCTAATGCCTAGGAAGATAGACCCAGAAGTGGGAGCCCTAGAAGACTCTAACGAGAGTAATGGTCCCAAATATGTTATGCCCCGGGGATAATTTGATGCGTGAGTGATGGCCTGACATAGGGCGAGTGACGATCTCCCCTAATTAGCACGTTATGAGATCTTGTGCTTGAAAAAAGAAGATATTTTCCTAATAAATGAGAAAATGATTTGAATTATTACCAATGTGGGTATAGATTTTAGGAACTTTAAACAGTATATAAGCCTTGAAGAGCCTAGATTGACTTGTAAACTATTCTTTAAATACAACATAAGTCACTATATTTTCAAAATATGTACTTGAAAGTGTTTTACCCCATCCTAGTTGCTTGCTTACTTTTGTGCCTGAATGTTTGATTATTAAGGAAGTTTGGTTGTTAAGGTGCTAGAAAGGAGCTTGAGCGGCTTAGTGTGAGGGTTAGAGGAGATGGATTCCATGGGGAAATTTGATTACCTAATATGATAGTAGTACAGAAATGTTGTGTGATTGCTACTTATCATTACTGTCTACAAGTGCTTTAGTTTTTAAGGAGTTGAGAAATACTCACTGAGTGTGTGGTAGCTTATCCCATCTCTATTGCCCCTTTTCCTAGGTTTTTGATGTGATAGGTAGAAGTTGATTCACGTATGCCAAGTTGGAATATCTCCTTGCTTCAAAAAGATGTCATGTGTCCTCATATAGAAGTAGACTTACGAGTTAAATGGTGTAATATGATGTATCCCTCGTCCTATGAACATAAGTTTCTATGTGTAACTGGATGTTTGAATACCTACATGCTAAGATGCACACGTTGCTTGATGTGTTAATGATAAGTTGTCAGTAAGTCATGAAGGATTGCATTTCTTGACCAAAAGTTCTTTTAGACGATCCCCTTTTTACGTGAATTCTCAATTGCTACAGGAACTGAGTGAGAACTTCATGTACACAGATGTCAATATGGGTAATTGTGATAGAGCCTTGTTGATTGTTACTTATGTGTTATTCCCAGCCTTTCATATACGTGCCATTAACACTTATATAAGGCCTTAGTCTGAAGTGTTATTCACATAGGGAGCCTTCCTAACTTCCCAACATGTGACCACTGTTACTCACAAGTCAGCTAGGCGTTATGCTCATCGGGGCTGGGAACACTATTCTTATCATAGGATTGATAGTGTCCTGGCTATATCAACCCCAATGGGTCTAGAACAGAGATCAGAGAAAGAACATGACAGGCTTTGGAATTGTTACACCACTTGCATCACCTCGTTGCCTTCTAGAGCGACAATCTATACCCTCCCAACATCTTCTTAAGCATCAACACTAACCGCTGAAGCTATAATGACCATACTAGAAGGAAGAACCCACCATCCGTACGAGGGGTTCCTCAGACCTCCACAATTACCTGATGACATAAATGTGTTACAAAACCTCAACGTATATTCGTAAGACCATTAATGCTATTGTTAGCTTATCGGTGGCTAGATCCTAATAATTTGGACAAACCTCAAGGCATACCCTTGATCTTAGGTTTTAAATGAGGGTTGCACTCATGTATACTCATCTAGATATCCTTTTATGGGACACTACTGTGAGTCTATGTATTTTGAAGCATAAGCATAACGTTCCACAAAATGTAAAGGTCATGGAAGCCTATATAGTTACTTCAGTTTGTTATGCACACTCATGCAGGTATCTTGTGAATAAGTTGTCTAATAAATGTACATCTTGGTGGTTGCATCACTTGAGTTTGGTTTGGCATGTGACTGAATTAGCAAAATGGTTTAACTTATGTAATTCGTGGTATGGTATGACCTCCGACTCGTTATTTGCATTCCATGAATTCGATGATCTCATGTTATAGCTGAAGAACTGCATACAAATGTATTTAATGCATGATGATGCGACCACAGGAGCATGCATTCACTTATTCTTACTCGTGTATCCTATGTTTGATCAGATTGCATACTAGTGTATGATGCTTATAGTTGAAATTCTTGGCTCCGCACTCAATAGGGAAGTTATATTAGACAATGAGTGACATAGATTGTATAGGTCCAAGGACGTGATGTGATTAAGTTATCTTGTACTATACCCTATATGGCGAATTTCACGTATTGCATGGTAATTTTCGTGGAAAAACCTTAGAATTGTACCTTCATTGGTATTGTTCTCCTGTTATGTTAAGGCCATCCTATATAGACATTTCCATTATGGACTTTCTGGTTACTGTGTTATCATGCTGTCATCCTTTGATATTAGAATTCGCAATTGTATATCAAAGTACTTATTATCAACCTCGTAAAGAAAGTGATAAGGTGCTGGTGCACTCAAAATCATATCGAAACATATGCTGACAATTGAGTTACAAGATATGTGTGCCATTGTTATTAATAGAAATACATAAGTCTGACATCATATTGCATATTTCTATGATCCAGAAATAACCAGTTATAAATGAGACTCGAAGGTAGAGCATCATGTTATCTAGGGCACAAGTGCGATACTTCATTCATGAACTTGGCATCAAATCTAGCATCCCTAAGAAAACAACTCCCCACTTTCCCCAGTCAGCTAATGTGTGAAATGCATTGGAGTTCCCCATACCTTACCACCATTGGAGACATGTCTATGAGCATAACCCTCTACTCGTATGAATCTATAATTAAGCAGACGACCAGTTCTAATTAGGGACCTTTGGGAAAATCTCCGCACCATCAAAACTTGCGATTATCTTGTCTGCTTGTCTTTTAACCATGCATCCGAGTCGGAAATCACCCACTTTGCTAAGTTTAACTTTCGAGTTATTTACGTAGGAGCTCCAGGCAAATACTTACTGGACTTCTTTCCCAACAGGAACTACAAGATTCATTGTGGCGATGCCTAAGTGAAACCACTCAACCTTTGTGGTTGAACTTTCGTGGAATGATAGTTAACTATATAAAGGCATTGCTACGCCTGCGGACCGTGCACAAAACCTTTCATAACTAAGAAACCATGTATCTGTCTCCCTTAAATGACCTATGTTTAGACCTATGCTCGGCTTTTACCATCCATCGACTTACATTCTTGCCTTAGCATTTTCTTTTCAAACTGTTCCTACTAATATATAATGCTGGATCAAGTTACCTGTGATTCCTAATCCTTGGTGTGCTCTGTTGCTAACCCTACATGATGTCAATGTGATCTCGAGTTCTGCTTACATCATTGAAAATAATATTATTGTTGCCATTATTATTGTTACTGTTAGTTTTGAAAACTTTTCGTTGATTTTTAATTAACATTAATAAGAATTATTGTTGTTATTATTGATTTTGAAATTTAATTCGTGCTAATTTGTACCACTAAGTTGTGCCGATAGTTTAATCTAGTCGTTTTTCGAATTCGATTAGAATGCTGATTACTGGGGTGTTTAGACACAAGTCTAGACTACACACTAGTGATTCAGGGCAAGAACTAGAGTTGAGTTTGAGTTAACCAAAGATAATAAGGAGGAACAAAAATAGGGGGCCGAAGCCCCTTCCTCCATGCGAGAGCACGGCCGAGGGGAGGAGCTCTAGTGCTCCCAGCCTACGACCCCCATCACCAAGCAGAGAAAAGAAGAAAAAGACATAGACGGTGGAGGGTGGCGGAGTGCCGCTGCCAAGCCGGGGACTGGTTACGGGCCCCCTCCGCTTCACACTAGAATCAGAAAGAGAGAGGATGGATGATAGAGGGCGACGGAGATAAAATGGGATTGGGGTAAAATGCGAGCAACCGGGGCGTGGGTCAAGCCTCAGTCCACCATAACCCATCAGGCCCACCACTGCCACCACCTCTATTAGTGGTGGCTGGGCACAAAGCCGATGACCTAAGTGAGAATGAGGAAGAAGACCTAGGACAGAACTGAAGCAGCAGCGGCAGTAGTAGGGGGGACACGACTCAGATGCTCCAAATATAACCCTAAATCGGGTCCTCTAGCCTGGATTCGAGGTGGGGTTTCTCTCCTCGTAATTAATTTGAACGAATTTTGTTGACTGTAGTTAGTTTATGCTTGAATTGGAGTTAGTAATCAATAATTGGAGAAATTGGAAATGAAATTGGGTAAATATGACGATATGCTGATTAGGAGTCTTGCATATTGAGTTGATGCGTGATTGCTAACCGGCTAATTTGGAGAATTGTGACACAAGCAGAATTATTCCTTAATGTTGCTGTCATATTGGTTTTATTATGCCTAAATTCTGTTTTGGAGGTTCCATGTGAACATTATGCTCAAGGTTACTAACCTGGTGACTTGAGGTATTTGTAGAGGAAGCTGAATTATGTTTAAATGTCATTGGCAGATCATATTAGTTATGCTTAAATTTTGTTTTTGGTTATTGGCATGAATGCTACACTTGTGTATGTTGGTTTCATGAACTAGTGATTGAATTATGGCAATATTGAACCGAGTTTGGTAGTTGGATGGCCTGAGGTGAAACTGATGAGCGACTCGAGGTTTTTGTGGTCAGTGTTGTGTATGGAGGGAGGCCGGGTTTGATATCAATCACAATCGTGTGCATTACGAAGTATGTGAAATATTAAGTAGATTCTGCTGAAGCTGTTACTGCGAAGTGTTACGAATGTGCCACTTGTGAACCCCTTCCCTATTGAAATCTTTAAATGATGCTATGTGATTGGTTTGCGAACTTAGAAATCTTCGAAAGGGTCGTTAAAAGCCTGTTTTCATCAATTTGAATGTTTCTAAAGTCCACCAGTTGCCCATTAGTTTGTTAAGATGTTTGTAGCCTAAAAAGATCCTAAATCGTCAAACTACTCAGCGAATGACCCAACTGAATAGTCGATAGGTCTAGGAAGTGGGAAAGCAAATTAGTTGCGAGTTCGAAAATGTTTTAAGGCCTTAGTTTATTTATATATCCTTATTTATGCTTAAAAGGATTTAAACAAACTGAATAAGGGCAACAGAAGGTGTTGATTACGAAACTTAGTTTGAATTATATGTTAGCTAATTACTTTAAATTTCAAATTGCGAGTTAGTAAACTCATTATGATTTTATGAGGCTTTTCATGTTGAAAATGAAAAAACTATAAACCATTAGTAGGGTTATGGGTTAATTTGCTAGACAAACATGGTTTTAATTTTGCAAGCAACTATTAAGGAGAAATGAATTGCGATTCACTTGAAGGTAGAACTTATTGTGTGTGACAATAGCTTGTTGTTAATAACCTATAAGGGTTTTAAATGATTTTAATGGTTAAGACAAGTGCCTGAGTTGACAAATGATTAGGGAGATAGACCCAGAAATGGGAACCTTAGAAGACTATAATGAGAATAATGGTCCAAAATTTGTTATGCCCCGGGGATAATTTGATGCGTGAGTGACGACCTCACCTAGGGCGAGTGATGATCTTCCCTAATTAGCATGTTTTGAGATCTTATGCCTGAAAAGAGAAGATATTTTCCTAATGAATGAGAAAATGATTTGAATTATTACTAACGTGCGTACAGATTTCAGGAACTTTAAAGAGTATATGAGCTTTGAAGAGGCTAGATTGATTTATAAAGTATTCTTTGAATACAATATGAGTCACTACGTTTGCAAAATGCATATTTGAAATTGTTTTACCCTATCCTTGTTGCTTGCTTGCTTGTGTGCCTGAATGTTTGATTATTAAGGAAGTTTGGTTGTTAAGGGGCTAGAAAGCAGATTGAGTGGCCTAGTCTGAGGGGTAGAGGTGATGATTTCCTTTAGGAGATTTGATTACCTAATATAGTACTAACATATAAATGTTGTACGATTGATACTTATCATTATTGTCTGCAAATGTTTTGGTTTTTAAAGAGTTAAGAAATACTTACTGAGCGTGTGGGCTCTCATCCCATCTTTATTATCCCTTTCCCCAGGTTTTTGATGTCACAAGCAGAAGTTGATTCACATATGCCAAGTTGGAATATCCCCTTGCTTCGAAAAGGTGTCATGTGTGCTCATATGGAAGTAGACTTATGAGTTAAATGATGCAATGTGATGTATCCCTAGAGTTGTAAATGTATGCAAACAAAGTACTCTAGTTCATGTTATGCATATTGTTCAGAAGTTGCTCTCTCTGTATGGCCAGGTGAGCCAACCATTTGATTAGCCAGTTGTCTTTTTAGCTGAAATTAGTTATATTTTAGGATGTAAACCCCAGTACTCTAGATGTGTGATCTGTCAAGTTATATCTTTTATTTCATTCTTTATTATTAAACTATATTGTTTGGTATACTCTGAGTGAGTAGCTCATAGTTTTGTGAACTCCGGCATATAGCTGTTGAGCTTATTTTATTATCCTTTTACACTTCTATTCATGGCAGGGATTTAATGTAAGGCTTGAAGCCTGGGAAATGGTCAGTTTTTAGGCGAAACTCTGTCCGTTTCGCTTCAGAATCTAAATAAATGTTCACATCACTGGCCCTAGGGTCTATGGGTGTTACTAAATGTATATGGCTTATCTTCTGCATTCCCCTCATTTGTGTTTTCCTTGCTAGATGAATCCATATGCAACTAATATGATGCCTGGTACATCTCTGGCTGCCCATGTTTCGCTGTTGCATGCTAGCACGATAGCTTATATGCAGGACCCTTTCTCTGAGTTCTACAAGATCACGTTTCGTGCATGTAGATTGTTATGGCCCTCACCTACGGTTGACCGTGGGTTGATTTTAGACTCCATTATTATCATTTTATGATAACGGGGAACCTAGGCTAGCATGGACCTAGGTTTCTGATCCAGGGGTCCTGGGCTACGATCACCTCAGAATTGATGCTATGGGAGGAGTTCGAGTAGAGGGGGATCACTATAGAGACCCTTCAGTATGTTTTTCCCTTACTCTAGGCACATCCCCCACCTAAACCACCCGCCCCAACACAGGGACCACAATCGTTGCATGCACCGGGTACCCCTTAGATGCTCAATGGTCCTAGGGAGGTTCATGTGGTGGTGAATCTTCTCGATACACCAGAGATCGTGGTACTTAATCCTTATGCTGAGCCTATAGAGGGTCTCAAGGACCATCTAGAGGATGAGGATGATCCAAAGGAGGATCAGGAGATTGACGAGGTAGCGGAGGAGCAGTACATCGATAAGGAGATTGATAAGGTAGTGGGAGAGCAGCAAGAGGATCAGGATATGTATGAGGCAGAGTTAGGAGCATCAGAAAACAACTTCGACTCAGGCGAGGAGCCTGAGGATGAGTCCGACCTAGATTACAATCCATCTAGGGATCGTTAGGTTGCTTAAGGTGTTGACTTGAGTAGATTACCTTTTGAGCCCTGCATGTATATATCATGGTCAGATTAGATCGATGCATTTTATGTAGCATATAACACTGTATACAGTCAGTCAAATCCTTTTGATCGTGACGACGTGGTTCGTTTCTCTTTTTGGGCATGTGACAGATTTAGATTCTGGGGGCTAGCTAGTGTTTTGGTTTGAGGTAGGAGTCAGAGCTAACCTTACTTAGTCAGATGTGATATACGTCTATTGATCATGTATATAAACAAGTAGCTACGTACGTAAACAAGCAGTTATAGAATGATATAATGAAGCTTTGGGTTTTGTTTTAAATAATATTTGAGCCATATTAAATATATTTATTACACATGCTTATCTTATATGTTGGGTTATTCCAGTGATTGAATTATTTTATTTAATGTATGATCAGAATGCCTGAATTAGTGCAAAATAATACAGAGACTCATATTGGGGATAACTCGGACCATGGCCAAGGGTTGGCTGAACAAGCCTTATGTAATGTGCCACCAAATTTTGGCGAAATGCCACTAATTCCCCCTTAGTTAGCTAACAACAATAGGGACCCAAACTAGTGGCCGATCTTAGTAGCTGAACTGATGAAGCAGATTCCCCTGGTACCAACTAAAACCCCTCCTAAAGATGACAAATTAGCAGATAAGGTAGCACGAAGCAACCCTAAAGTGTATGATAGAAAGTATGATCCAATGGAATTGGAAGAATGGGTAAGAGGGATGGATAAAATTTTACAGTGGTAGAGGTTAGGAAAAGAAAGTAAACATTGGGACGTATTATTTGACTACTGAAGCT
>JAKOGI010002666.1:75000-93883 GCA_029747015.1 Carnegiea gigantea | reverse complement strand
TATATGCAATTTATCCATCCCAAAAAAAAAAAAAAGATTGGTGAATTTGGTGCACTGTACGAATGCTAAAAAGAACAGGAATATGGGTTTTAGGCTTACCCTTTACAAAAAGATATTCTTTTCAAGCATAATCCATCACATAGAATTATAGCGTAACTCACCTCCGTTCGGAAAATAGGCAAAGACACTAGAGTACATTGTTACTGGTGAGAATAACACTACTGGTGTAGAATTGGTTGGCAGTATGCTCCAGTAACTTTTGGGATAAAAGAACTTATATTGATATTTTAAATTCATTCTTATCGATCATAGTAAATATCATGTGACTTTTCATTAATAAATCTTCTTTTTTCTATTTAAAAAAATCATCTCCTTATAATAGATCAAGTCACATACATGAAGGACAAAAAAAAAACACAGAGACCTCAAAAAGATGAGAAACACCATGTAACACATATACAATGTATACATAAGATTTTTGTTTTTTCTTGAATTTTTTTGGTCATTAAAAAAAAAAAGCTTTCCTAGTCAGAAAGTGAAGGATGCTGATCGACAAGAAATAAAAATTTTATTATAATCATAATTATTCGAGCAGGTTATCCTCATCTTTGACTCAACTAACTAAAAGAATGGTCCTTACTCCTTACTCCCTATCATCAGGCTTAATTTGTCTCAAGAATAATTTTTGCTTCTGATGAGCTTTTTAGCTTCCCAAATCTAAATAACCTGTACTTTTCACCGGTCTGGTCTTCAGTCTGTAAGCATAAGCTTGGCTTATTCAAATCAAAGCTTAATTTAATTATTGATCATATTCTAATTGAGTGACAATTGATGGCTTTTTTAATTAAGTTTTCTTTTTTTTCAACACTTGTGAAACGGCACCTCAATTATCTGTCATTATATGGATTTTAATTGTATGTCTTCTCATGTCATATGATTTGAGTATTGTACAACATAGTGCAATAGTACATCTATACATTATGTGACTATATAGACTAATCAGATTATTTCTAATTTCGATTAATTTTGAAGGGTCTTTCGGTATGATATTTAACCTGTCATATATACATGTAATTGATTTAAGTTACATATAGAATAGTCAGATCATTTCTATATCTAATCAATTTTGAAGTTTCTTACATTCTAATGTTTCTAACGTTATATATAGATAACTGATTTAAAGGATGTACAGATAATGGGATGATTGTACACCACTAAATACACATGTAGTTAGATGGATGTGGGTGAGCATGAGTACATGCGCGTGCGAGAGAAGTTGTCAATACAAAACAAGCATTGACTGAAGCAGTTTTGGTCTAAGAAGATCCAAAAGCTTTCTTTGGAAATAAGATGTCGGATACTTTGCCCATCTTTACAGCAAAGTGTGTGGGAGAAAATCAATGAAAGAATCAAATGCCATCAAAAGCCGACCATTCTACCAACAATTGGTCTCCGAATCTTCACATACATGTTTGTGAGAATCAAGATTCCCATTTTAAGAAAAAAAGTAATCGGTTATGTCCTGAACAGATTTGTTTCTTTTTTTTGGGGGGGGGGGGGGGTGTGAGGGAGGGGGCCGCGCGGTTCAGAAAGATTTGTTTCATCTCGATGATTTTATATCTTTAATATGTATTTGCTTCAAGTTGTGTTGGCTGATTATGGTGATCGAGTTGTGCAATTCATAATGATTAACCAAATGCTAAACCCTAGTAAGAGAAAGCTCAATTCCTTTACCACTAGCTACATGTGTTCGATTTCTACTATCATGCAGATTTGAGGCTGCTAGCTTGTCGGCTGTTTTATTTGGAAACTCTTCACATCCTCCAGAAGCAGGCTGCGTCTGATATGGCTAGAATAGATGAGAGAGAAAGAAACTGAAAAGGAAAAAAAAAAAAAAACCGTAATGAACTAATAATTTCAATATTTGATTTGTTAAAATATTATCTTTAAGTAATTTTCGAAAAAAAAGAAAAATATTATCTTTAATTGTAGAGTCTCACAGTCGAAATCAAGATTGTTGAATTGCTCTTCTTATTATTAATTGATTTCCTGCTATAATATTACTTGACTCTGTACTCATGTAGTCACATGCCTTAATTTTAACTGCTTTTTTGATATTGTTATTACATATTGGACCCAACCATTCATATTATATATACATATGTTGGGTTTCGTGGCCCAAAATCCAAGTACCGGCACGGTGGGACCGTGCTACACAGGACACGGGTGTGTCAAGACGAAGAACGTCCAGTCGAAGAGGACAGAAAAACGGCACGGGGGTGCCGGCACGGGGGTGCCGTGCCACGTGGCACGGTCGTGCCCCGTGCGTTTACGCCGCCTCTCTCGGAAGGCGGTAGAGTTCTGTTCAAGGAAGGATTTCACCCGGCGGCTAGGGTTGCACGCTAAGGGGGAAAACCCTACTGTTTGGACCCTATATAAAGGGGGTCAGGCCTAGGATCTAAAATATCTCCAGTACTCATACATACATTGAGAGGTAGAAGTACTTTGTGAGAGATTACAATAGAGAGGTTGTAATTCTGCTCTTAGATCAAATCACTGTGGTGATTGTGATCGTGTTGTATTCTTCCTGCTCATAGTGAATTGTTCTGGTGCTGTCGCCGTCCGTGGTTTTTTCCCGATTTGGGTTTTCCACGTTAAATCTCTTGTCTTCTTATTTCTGTTTTCTGTTATTCACTTGATTTCTGAATTTCTAATTCATCCTATTGCTTCCGCTATACTGTTACTTTGATATTAATCCTAACAAGTGGTATCAGAGCTTTGGTTATAGGATGTCTTCTATCATGAAGGTAGATATTCAGAAATTCGATGGAAAGATTAGTTTTAATATCTGGAAGGTGCAGATGAGAGCAGTTCTTATTCAGCACGGGTTGTGGAAGGTTCTGAAGGGACCTCACGTAAAACCTGAGAAGATGACAGAAGAACAGTGGGCTGAAGATGTAAAGAAGAGACGTGGGTCGTTGACGGAGGACGAATGGGAGGAACTGGAGCTGAAAGCGGTTTCAGCCATACAGTTGTGCTTGGCACCACATGTTCTGCGAGAGGTGCTAGATAAGACAACTGCGGTGGATCTTTGGGCTCGGCTGGAGGAACTCTACATGACGAAGAGTCTCGCCAACAAGATCCGTTTGAAGGAAAGGTTGTACACCTTTCGTATGGCTGAAGGTACTCCTGTCCAAAAACACTTGAATGAATTTAATTCTATTCTAGTAGATTTGGAGAGTTTGGATGTTAAAATTGAGGATGAGGATAAGGCTATTCTACTTGTTGTGTCTCTACCCCCTTCCTACAAACACTTTAAGGAAATCATGTTATATAGTAATTCGGATACTATATCGTTTGAGGATGTGAAGTCTAACCTGCTGTCTAAAGAAAAGTTTGACCAAGACATCCATGCTGATCAGTCTGAGGGATTAGTTGTCAGGGGTAGAACCACTGAGAAAGGGGGGAACGGTAATAAGAAAAAGAACCGTTCTAAGTCAAGGAATCCTCATTCTAACAAAACCTGCCACTACTGTAACAAATTGGGTCATATCAAGGCTAACTGTTGGAAATTAAAGAAAAAGAATGAAAAGGAGGATAAGGAGAAAACTGCTACAGCTGATTGTGTAGTAGAGTCGGAGTCTGATGGTGATGTGTTACTTGCTACTTTTTTGGCTACCACCTCCGAAAGGGGCGTGGATGTTGATTGGGTTTTAGATTCTGGTTGTACGTTTCACATGTGCCCTCATAAGGGCTGGTTTGTTACCTATGAGGCAGTTGACACTGGGGTGGTACTTATGGGTAACAATGCTAAATGCAAAGTTGTAGGGATAGGTACTGTTCAGATAAAAACCCATGATGGGACAATTAGAACATTGTCTAAAGTGCGCCACATACCTGACATGACTCGTTGTTTAATATCCTTGGGTATTCTTGAGACTAATGGTTGCAGGATTTCGATGGAAAATGGTGTCCTAAAGGTAACTAAGGGAGCCATGGTGATAATGAAGGGATTGAGGCAAGGCAATCTCTACATTCTACAAGGAACTACAGTTACAGGTGTAGCTGCAGTTGGTACAATAGATGATACAAAGTTATGGCACATGAGGTTGGGCCATATGAGTGAGAAAGGGATGACCATTCTGGGTAATAAAGGTTGTCTTGGTAACGCCAGTACGGGTAAGCTCGATTTTTGTGATCACTGCGTCTTTGGGAAACAAAAGAGACTAAGTTTCTCGAAAGCAACACACCGTACTCAGGGGATCCTTGACTACATTCATTCTGATTTGTGGGGTCCTTCAAACGTTCCTTCTTGTGGAGGTAAGCGTTACATGTTAACTTTTGTTGACGATTTCTCATGAAAGATTTGGGTTTACTTCTTGAGACAGAAAAATGAGACGTTCTCCATGTTTAAGAAGTTCAAGGCTCTGGTTGAAAACCAGACTGGGAGAAAGATCAAGAAACTTAGGACTGACAATGGTCTTGAGTTCGTTGAGTCAGAAGTTTGAAGAGTTCTGCACGAAAAATGGCATAGCTAGGCACAAGACGTTGGTTGGTAAACCACAGCAAAATGGGGTTGCAGAACGAATCAATAGGACTCTACTGGAGAAAGCTGTATGCTTTCACATGCTGGGCTTTGGGATCGCAAGGCCTTTTGGGCAGAGGCTATTTCTACAGCCTGCTACCTGGTAAATCGTTCACCACACACCTCCATTGACTTCAAAATTCCAGAAGAAGTATGGTCAGATAATCCTGTTGATTATTCTAATTTAAGAATATTTGGATGTCCTGTATTTGCCCATGTGAATAATGGGAAATTAGCCCCCAGGGCTGTCAAATGCATGTTACTTGGATATGCATCTGAGTCTAAGGGATACCGCATGTGGTGTCCTGAGTCTAAGAAAGTAATTCAAAACAGGGATGTTACTTTCAATGAGACTGTTATGCTATCTTCTGGGAAGAATACTGTTGTTCCTTCTACTGATGCAGGTAATCAGGAAGATGCCAATGTGGAGGTAGAGATGGAGACCGTAACAGCTCAAGGTGGAGCTACTAATCAACCCAATAGGGAGGCCTAGGTTACTGAACCTGGAACTATCAATCCCAATCAACCTCAGGAGGAGGTTGCCCATTCTATAGCTTGTGATCGTCCTCGAAGGGAGATCAGGAAACCTGCCCGTTACAACGATGATGAGGGGCTGATAGCATATGCACTTTCAGTTGCAGAGGAAGTGCCTGAATGTGCTGAATCTTCAAATTACACTGAAGCAATCACTTGCCCAAGTTCACCTAACTGGATCCTAGCTATGCAAGAAGAGATGGAAAGTCTGCAAAAGAACCGAACATGGGAACTCTGTGAACTGCCTAAAGGCCGAAGAGCCTTAACTGCCAAGTGGATCTACAAGAAGAAAGAAGGAATTCCTGGAGTTGAAGATGCAAGATGGAAGGCACGGTTGGTTGTTCGTGGTTGCAACCAAAGGGAAGGTATTGACTACAATGAGGTCTTCTCCCCTGTTGTTAGACATACCTCTATTCGAGTCCTTCTTGCATTTGTCACATTGTTTGACTTGGAGTTGGAGTAACTTGATGTGAAAACCGCATTCCTACATGGAGAGCTGGAGGAGGAAATTTACATGAGACAACCTGAAGGGTTTGCAGTTCCTGGAAAGGAACAACTGGTGTGTAAATTGCAAAAGTCCTTGTATGGACTCAAGCAAGCTCCAAGGCAGTGGTATAAACGTTTTGATACGTTTATGACTGAAAAAGGGTATACACGTAGTAAATATGACAATTGTGTGTACTTTAGACAGTATTCTGATAGTACTTTTATTTATCTACTGCTGTATATCGATGATATGTTGATTGCTTCTAAAGACAAGACCTTAATTGGCATGCTGAAATCTCAACTCAGTAAGGAGTTTGAGATGAAAGACTTGGGTGCAGCAAAGAAGATACTAGGCATGGAGATCCACAGGGATCGGAAAGCAGGTAAACTGTACTTGTCTCAAGAACGGTACCTTGAGAAAGTACTAAGTAAATACAACATGGACAACTGCAAGGCAGTTTACACTCCACTTGCTGCACACTTCAGGCTGTCTGCGGGATGCTGCCCGCAAACAGAGGAAGATATCATAAGAATGTCTAATGTACCTTATTCTAGTGCTGTTGGTAGTTCGATGTATGCTATGGTTTGCACTAGACCAGACTTATCATATGCTGTAAGTGTGGTAAGTAGATATATGCACAATCCTAGGAAGGATCACTGGGAAGCTGTGAAATGGATCCTTCGATATGTGAAGGGTACTATAGAGAAGAGCTTGGTGTTTGATAGAAACAAAGCTGATACATCAGATGTTGTAGGCTTTGTTGATGCTGATTATGCTGGTGACTTGGATAGGAGGAGGTCCATATCTGGGTATATCTTCATCATGTGTGCAAGTGCTATCTCCTGGAAAGCATCATTGCAGTCTATTGCAGCCTTGTCTACTACTGAAGCTGAGTACATTGCTGCTACTGAAGGGGTGAAGGAAGCTACCTGGCTAAGGGGCCTTGTGATCGAGCTCGGAGTCCCACAAACTCCGACTGTTGTGTTTTCTGATAGTCAGAGTGCCATCCACCTGACTAGGAACGATGCCTACCACTCGAAGACCAAGCATATTAGTGTGAAATACCACTACATTAGAGACACAGTTGCTGCAGGTGAAATAATAGTGAAGAAGATTCACACGTCAGAAAATCCTGCAGACATGTTAACCAAGCCTCTACCATTGGCTAAGTTCGAGCATTGCTTGAACTTAGTGGGTATTCACAACCACTAAGTGCCCATCGGAGCAGTGCCCCTAGGGAGGGGGCGTCACCCTTCGGGGTGCAATGACGGAATCAGAAAGCAGTGATTGGAGATTTTTGGTCCAAGGTGGAGATTGTTGGGTTTCGTGGCCCAAAATCCAAGTACCGGCACGGTGGGACCGTGCTACACAGGACACGGGCGTGTCAAGACGAAGAACGTCCAGTCGAAGAGGACAGAAAAACGGCACGGGGGTGCCGTGCCACGTGGCACGGTCGTGCCCCGTGCGTTTACGCCGCCTCTCTCGGAAGGCGGTAGAGTTCTGTTCAAGGAAGGATTTCACCCGGCGGCTAGGGTTGCACGCTAAGGGGGAAAAACCCTACTGTTTGGACCCTATATAAAGGGGGTCAGGCCTAGGATCTAAAATATCTCCAGTACTCATACATACATTGAGAGGTAGAAGTACTTTGTGAGAGATTACAATAGAGAGGTTGTAATTCTGCTCTTAGATCAAATCACTGTGGTGATTGTGATCGTGTTGTATTCTTCCTGCTCATAGTGAATTATTCTGGTGCTGTCGCCGTCCGTGGTTTTTTCCCGATTTGGGTTTTCCACGTTAAATCTCTTGTCTTCTTATTTCTGTTTTCTGTTATTCACTTGATTTCTGAATTTCTAATTCATCCTATGCTTCCGCTATACTGTTACTTTGATATTAATCCTAACAATATATATATATATATATATATATATATATATATATATATATATATATTATATATATATATATATATATATATATATATATATATATATATATATATATATATATATGCACACACACGCATTACATGTACAATTAAAATCATGTAAAAAGAACAAATTTAAAATACCAATCTAAATTCTCTTCTCTAAAAAGTTAATGTTGACCAGCTTTACTCTTTCTTTGAGCCACTAACCCCATTCCTTAACATCTTTGCATATTTTTAGAATGGCTACGAGCTTTGTTATAACCCCTTGGGGTAGCCGATGTCTATTTGACACAATATATCAGGCTAGAAAAAAATCACCATGACAAAATCATATGATTGAAACTTCATTGTTGATTCATGATCCTCGAATTAAAACAAGAAAGCCTCATTCGATAAGATCCAACAATCTTCTATGAATTGAAGCCTTTAGATTTACGAAAGCTCGTGCAAGGCAAGGAGAACAACTTACACCAAGACTCACACTAAGGCGAGAGAAAAACCTACACCAAGGTGAGGAAATCCCTACATCAAAGGCAACAATCCTAACTCTGATGCAATAGAGAGAATTTATTGAAAACATCTACATAACTACCAATAAATCATCTAAAACATGAATTAAAAGAGTTAAAGGTTAAGAAAATCAATGGGGCTTACCACCAACAATTATATCTGATGGCAACCCCTTCCCTAGAGTAGGAGGAGGCAACTAGGATTTTTTTTTCCCCGTAAGATTGGAAGAAGAAGAGAAAAGGCAGGGTTTTAGCTTAAATGATGGAAGCATCCTTCCTTCATTCAAAGCATGTGAGTTCGATTCATGTTACTTGTATTCTCCTAGTTTATCAACTATGTGAGGGATGTAAATAGGCTTCGAGTCTAAGTTGTTAGAGCATTCCCAGTGGTGAGCCATTTTTTGACTCACCAGTGGGAACGTACCTTTGCCACATTAGTTTGTATTCCAATTTTTTGGCTCATAGTCTTCCCTCTCTTCAATGAAAGGCTCACTACTTTGATTCACCAAATAAAATAATACTCATGGACCCACTCTATATCACACAATTTTATTTTTAGAATTTTGAAAAAAAGAAAAACTAATAAAAAAATATTAAAAAAAAATCAAAAAGCAACTCCCCAAGCCTCGTGAGGCTCCTCTCCCCCACGAGCCTCCCCGCGAGACATCTGCTCCTAGTCAGCCATTGGAGATCTCCCACACGCCTCACCCCTTTCTCTCTCCTCTGATTTGCCTCGCGAGGCTACCATTGGACTTGCTCTTATGGGCTTATCCTGCTCTCCCCTTCTTTATATGCACTCAGTCTATAAGGCATTCCTAGATAGGGGGCCCATAGATCTAATGTTTAACATATTAGAATGATTTATTGAGAAATAACTCACAAGGAAACCAACCGCACCTTATTAGTTTGTTTTTTTTTTAAAAAGAATGTTTAAAAATAAAACAATCTCTGTAATCTTTAAAGTTTTTTTAAAACAAAACCAAGAGTAATCTGTAATCTTTAATTTTTTTTTCTGAATAGTCTCTGTAATATTTAAAAATAGAACAGTCTCTGCAATCTTTAATTTTGTTTTTAATATAATGAGGATGGCATAGCGCATAGCGCTGGGCTGGGCTTGAGTGGGCCGTATTAGGTAGGGCCCAAGGTGTGAGAAACCCATATTCATGCCAATGTAGGTCGCCAACATACGAGCCAGAGTGTTTAGATAGCCCATTTAATTCTGGTATGAGTATGATGGAGGTTTCGTAGGCCCAATATTCTTTTGCCGTGTATTTGAGCCCCTTTTTGCACATTGTGATTTCCTCCAGCTTATACTCACCCCCAAAAATGTTCCACTATGCAATATATATATCTCTCTCTCTCTCTCACGTCAATGCTAAAATACTATTATTGAATGCATATATATTACTAACACGAAAAAAATCCATGTGCATTATTTATTCCTTCCCTTAATAAATAATCATCCCCACAACCTTGACTTGGTTCAGCATATATATGAGGAGTTAGATAAAATTCAGACTTACTGTCTTCAGTTCAGATGTATTATTGGCTGTCAAAATCAATGATAACCTTATTGTATATATTATATGTCCTTTTCCCCAAAAACAAAGCCAATTTTTTTAACCTTATGTCGTATTCATGCGCTTCATGTATGATGTGTACTCATTAACTATCCTAATAAAACACGATCAGATTAGCACCAGGAGTTTCCTGATTAATCATTCTACTTCAAATGCAAACAAACTTGAATATTATTTAAGACAATGATGCAAAAAGACAGACAAAACGGTGGGTAACTTGTCTTTTTGATTTGGTTACAAGGTGAACAGATTGCTCTTCTCTCTCGATCAGAACAAGTAATAATTTCATAAGAATGAGACAGATTTCACATCGATGGGAAGGAAAACCTTCTCTTTCTTCGAAGGATTGTTAATCAAAATAGATAATAAATAAATGAAAAGAGAAACAAAGCTAAAAGAGAAGTGGGGGCAAATTTCGTCTTATCTCTGCCTTCTTTTCACTTGGCTATTTTTTCCCCCCCAAAAGATCAAGATTCCAAACACAAACACCCATGCAGATAGCGATTTAGAAGTTGGCGCGCAAGCCATCAACCCCACACTGTCTCTCTCTTTCTAGATGTACCGGTCTTTTTGTTTTTGTACGTCTTTGGATCACTGTTATTGGAGTCGAACTATTGTTAATATGTAATAAAAGAATAATGATCTATCATTATAGGTTTTCTCATCCTACAAGATTCGAACTTGAAACCTTACTTAAACGAATGAAGTGGCAACCCCTTGAACCAACCAGCGTTAGTATGTATCACTCTCTTTGTATAACATGTGATGTAGCTTAATCACCATGCCATTTTTGGAGCGTTACTCCAAAAAAAAAAATTGTAGGCAATAGCCGCGCTGTTACTTAAAAATTGTATGCCTCCCTTGTTTTAGCTTTAGGGTTTTGGTGCCTAAATCTGAATAGGTCAAATTAAATGAAAGAACATACTTCTAAAATACATGATTTGCTCACGTCATTTTAGTTAATTAAATATATATAAATATTCATGTGCGTTGCCTTGTGTATATAGATGAGGAGATAACATAAAAGTTATAACTATTGATCTCATCCATATGCATATTCACACTTGCAAAATACAAATTAAACAATTTGCATGCATGAGCTTTCACTATTAGGAAAAGAAGTGAGAGGAATCCAATGCTTTCCTTGGGAGAGGGAGACTGAGGCAACAAAAAGTTTGAGGATTGATCCACTTGAAGATGATGATGGATGGATGATTACAACACAAAAAGCTCGCTTGGAGGAATCATGGCGGGAACTTTGAGATAAGAAACCATTCAATCCCATAAAACTTAATCCAAAGGAACCAAATTTTTACCACCTCTCTATGTTCGTTCCTTCCGCTTTATCTGATAATCAGTAAACTACTTGCACATGCAGTTTTTTTCAGTATTATTTGTGAATTGATCTTTAATTAAGCTTGACATTAATTTATTATATGTCTTTCCTACGTAGGGAATTCAATACTTATATGACCCTATTTGGTAGACAAATCTGGAATGAAATAAAATCAAGACTTGATATATGGGGGGTTGGAAGAATGGGAGTAGACTTCAATTCTGAAACCATATGTTTGGAGAGAATATGAATGAAATCAAGTTCTAATCTATTATTTGGTTAATAATTATGGAATGGAATCAAACACGTTTTACTTTAAGATGTTGTCATAGCAAGCTATCTTTTTCTAATTTTTGTCATTAACTATTTTCGAAATTGTATTGTTGAATTGCAATGTAAATCATTATTTCTGTATCTTTGTTTAATTGGGGTTCAAAGGTTGATGGTAGTAGAGATGAGGATGATTAGGTGGATGTATGGTTATATGAACATGGATAGAATTAGGAATGGAGTAATCAGAAACGTAGTTAAAGTGGTTCTCATCGAAGATAAGATGAGAGAAACAAGACTTAGATGGTTTGGTCATGTGAAAAGAAGGAGTGTAGACGCTCCAATAAGGAGATATAAGAGGATTAACATCCCCGAAGGTAAAAGAGGGAGAGGACGTCCAAAGAAGAGTTTGGACGAGGTGATTAGAGAGGACTTGAAAGTTGTAAGATTGACGGAAAACATGGCTCAGGATAGGAGACTATAGCGGGATAGGATTAGGATCTTAGATCGCAGAGAGTTGGCCACCTAATTTGGTTATCATTTTTTAGTTGCATTAAGGTAGTTTTGGATGTGGTTTTTTCATGTTGTGTTTGCATGCAGGTAGTACATACATTTGAGAAGAGACATTGTTTGTCTATTTTCACTTATTAAGGTATAGTACCTTCCTCTGCTATGTTGTACTTTATGATGCACTTATATTTACATAGTTACAGCCACTTAATTTGTTAGTATTTCTGAGTTCACTCCCTACTGTGTACCTATAGTTTTTCGATTTAATGTTTTCACAAAATCCTTCTCCTATAAAATGTTTTCACATGTACAAAATCTTATTTTGTGAGTCTCTTGAATTCACCCTCTCTAAGGGCAGGATGCCGGTAGAGGTAAGGCTGCCTACATCTGGATCTCCCCAGGCCCCACGACCATGGGATCCACGCTGGGAGTTGTTGTTGTAATTACCTCAATGAAGGTTTAAAAATAAAAATTAAAACAAGATGCAATTTAAAGTCATTATAATAAATAATGTCTTTTCAGCTACTTCAATGAAGAGAAAAAGAAAATAAATTACTTATATATTAATAGTATTATTTCTAAAAATTTTAATTACACAGTTAACTATATATAATATCTTTAAAAATATTTTACTTAAAATGTTAAAACAATTCATGCATAGCACGGGTTTAGAGGCTAGTCTTTACTAATATTGAGCAAGAAAGCAAAGGAAAAGAGAAGTGTTGGAACTAAGTTAAATTGATGCTTATTTGTTTGAAATATCATGCTGCCTCTTTATATTCAAACATAATTAGTATCTTACACCTGTGTGATATATGAGAAATTTTTTCAAGCTTTTAGTTGCAAATTCGTTTTATAAAATATACAGTATATCATTTGGTAATCATGCGATGCACCAAAAGCACATTTAAAATTTTTTATAGAAAAAATTTGATCATTTTTTACGCTTAAGTATAACAAAAAAATTTATTACATTAAAGTTTCCAATGAATTAAAATGGGTTAACTTTAATTACAATATAATTGATTGATAAAGAATTAATAACACAAATCACTTGTAATATTTAGTATTAATTTTGATATTAAAATCAATTGAAAATATTTAATAAAGAAAGCAGTGATGATCTTTTTATCGATATAACTATATATAAAATTGAGTGACTTCTTATACTTTTACCAAGTGTCATAACTCTATTAGTTATGATATTAAGTGCATTTGGCTTGTTTTGTCTTTAGACATATATACAACTCTTTTTTTCCTCTTTTATACAATCCACAAGACTTTTGATCATCTTCTCCCTAATCAATTATTCAGAAATATTATCAGTAGACATTTACTAGCAAATAAAAAATTGACACATACATAAGCCTAAAAAATATACATATGAATACATGCAAAGTATTCAACTAATAAAATAAATCTTAACAATGAAAACAACACTGTTGACTAAGTATATTGATATGTTGTCTAACTCAACGCTTATTTCGCAAGGGGAATAGTCCCAGTAACAATCCTATGAATGTTTTTATAATTAATAATAATTATAATTTAAAAATAATTCGCTATGGAGTTAGGATTAGAAATCCTAAACTTTTAGACTCCGTTTAGTCCTTAAAAAATTTGGTGGAAAGAAAAGTTGAAGGAAAAAAATGTGAAGGAAAAAAAAGTTGGAAGAAAGTGACGTTTTTTTTCTTCTTATTTGGATTGAGGAAAAAAATATAAGAATTTGAATGAGAAATTTGAATGTTGATGAACTACTTAAATCATGTTGATGGTTGTGTTTGATAATAGAGATTGAAGTAGACGTTAGTTGTGTTAGGAAAATAATAGTTGAAATTCGAGCCTAGTATATGCGGAAGCGATAAAGGATGTAGATATTGGAGAATATAAAACAAGATAAAAAAGATAGTAGGGGGCACATGATTTTTACATGGGAACTCAAATCGGGAGAAAACTACGGGCAGCAACAACGATACAAAATCCGCTATAATATGAGTGAGTACAAAATGATTTCAACGCAAATGCTCAAGGCAGAAATCAACAAGATAGATAAAGATCTCAAAGCAAACGTTCAAAGAAGAGATCAATTATAACGAAAATCTCTCAACACTAACTCTCAATAAAATGTGGAATAGAAAAGGGAAGTGCCGAGAGGCACTCCTAGATGCCCCGCATTAAACAATGTTAAACAACCTAATATTTATAAAGAAACCCTAAAGGCACCAAGGGTTTAACAATAACCGCAAACATATGTCATAGCCACCAAGCACCATCTTTACAGAAAAGGAAACAAATATTCAATACAAAATATAAAAATAATATAATTTTCATAAAATAAAATACATTCAACCACATAACTTGAGCCTTAGATGTCAAGCAATAATCTTCAAAAAAGAAAATATTTTATTGTCTCCAAACCGACAAAGGAATATGGGACATATCCCAACAAGCTGTTTGTAGTGGTTGAAGTGGTATGGAGACTACTATTTAAAAGTGTTCTATAAAGTAGTGAATGAGGTACTGATTAGAGGTTTATGTGGTATTTTTTGAAAGCTAATAAAAGTAGCTTTTAAGAACATCTACCTAGTGATTGCATTACAAATTATAAAATTCTTCTTTTTATTTGCTAAAAGCCTTTATTTATTGTATCTTTTTAGTCATTTTACATAAATTTGTTACTTCAATAGCTATAATATTTACCAAATACATTTATTTTAAATCACTAGTTAAATAGCTAACCACTAATCACTAGTGGGTCACAAGTAATTGCTAATGAAATCGCTAATAGCTAGTACAATAGCTAGCCATTACTAAAACAGTGAATTTTATTATACACGCCCGATATCATCTATGTAGTGCGAGTTGGAGAAAGTTGGTAATTCTTTTAGGACCTTTTCCCAAACTTTCCTCACAATTTTATGAGGAAACTTTTACCACTTGTTTCTAACAGTTTTTCCATCTGCTGTTCCTCCATAATTTTTTTCTTTATGATTTTCTCTAAACCAAATACAAGAAAAAAAAGTTACTTTCCCAATTTTTTTGCGTTTGGAAAGATTTAGCTTACAGCTTACAGTTTCTTGCATCTTCCTGCATCTCCTTATATCTTGTTACACCTCCTTAAATCTCCTTACATCTCACTACATCTTATTAAATCTTCTTATATATATTTTTATAATGTTCAACTTATAATCTATTTTATTCTCATATTTATAAAAAAATATGTATATACTTTTTACATACTACCGATATGAAAAATCCTACAGCTTCTTTTATGAATATAATATTTGCATAAACAAAAAAAAACATAATTTGACAATTTGAATTAATATTTGAGCTTTGACATGAAGTATATATGTCATCCTAGAGAAAATAAGTCAACATATTTTAAAATTGTAATACAAAAATCGCCTTTATATTTGAGTTTCGACGTTAATCATACATGAAAAAAGTCAAACTGTAGGCGACGAAAGCATTTCAGCTATTTCATCCATAAGTTTATTATGATAACTTGATTGTTGTCATCGTACAATTGAACATTAGGTTGAATTTAATTCCAAAATATTTAATTCAAATAGGATTTTATTTTAAAGGTTCTATTCAATTTTGTTCAGAAAATGTTGTCTTTTCAATTCACTTATAGGCAGGTGAAACTAATGTTAATATCAAAAAATCACCTCAAGTGTGAAACATATTTGGTTCTACATGTTTGTCGGATTGAATTTGTCTTATTAGTATTTAATTGACTTATTTAAATATTTATTTTCATTAATTAGTTATTTCAATATTATTTTTTATTATCGAAAAAAATTTGAAAAAATAAATTTTGTGTAATGTTAAAATATAATTTGTTTAGTGATGTTATAAAATTTATTTCATAAATATCAGTGTTACACGTAATTTATTATAATGAAATAATTTTTTTTTATAATTCATATATTAAAGACCAACAATTATACATGCATATCTAAAAATTATACTATATAATTTTTTAATAATTCAACAACTCCTTATATCTATTCTTACAGCTTTTTATAGTTTCTTACAACTCTTTCTATCTTTTTACAGCTTCTTATATCTTCTTACAACTCCTTACATTTTCTTACAGCTTCTTATATCTTCTTACAACTCCTTACGGTTTCTTACATCTTACAGTTGTGTCTTGTCACCAAAAAAACAGTTTGATATCCAGATTTTATAACTTACTGTTGTATCTTACCGTAAAAAAGAATCGACTGATATCCAAATTTTTGTTTTTAAAGCTAGAGAAGTTGCAATTACAAATATGGCGTCTCAAATGTCACTTATTTTTATTTTATTTTTTTTTTTTTTTTTTGGGGGGGGGGGGCGCAGGGGGTATGCAGAAGTAGGCGGGAGACCCACCCTCTCTGTATGTCTTACACTCACCGAAATATGACTGCACTGCGCTCTACATGTATTTTTTAATTATTAATTTTTAAACGTAAAATAGTTAGGCTCCGTTTGGTCCTTAGAAAATTTGATGAAAAGAAAAGTTGAAGTAAAAAAATGTAAAGGAAAAAAAAATAGTAAGAAAATGAGTTTTTTTCTCTTGTTTGGATCAAGAAAAAAATACAAGAATTTGGATGAGAAATTTGAATGTTGATGAACTACTTAAATCATTTTGATGCCATCTAAACAATACAAGGTTGGAGAAGATTGGAAATTTTTTTCAAACTTTCCTCACAATTTTATGAGGAAAATTTTATCACTTATTTCTAACAATTTTTCCTCCAAACTTTCATCCATAATTTTTTCTTTGTTATTTTCTCTAAACCAAACACAAGAAAAAAAGTAACTTTCCTAAATTTTTTTCTTTCCACCAAATTTTTCAAGATCCAAACAGAGCCTTAATGTCTCTTATCACAAGATTTAAGTGTCTGGTCTTGATTTAAAAATAAAATTAAAAAATAGTATAGGAGTGCATGGTTGAATAATTGAAAAGTGTGATTGATTATAAATTGTATAAAGTTTTTTTTTCCTCATAATTTATCAAAATAATTAAATTACATGTATAATATGCCTTCATTAGATAGATTAACTGATTGGAGTCATGTGTACTTGTCAATGCAACTGACAAATACTAAAATTTGACAATCGATAATTAGTTATCACTATTGAAAATTTGGTGGCATAAATCATTATAACATGTTAACTTAGCTTAAATATCTTACTACATGACATTTTTCGTGAATTATACGGTAATCTGATAAATATTAAATACAATAATAAGTTCATTAGATAGTGTAGTACTCCCTATATCACACTATTATTGTCATGGTGTCCAGTTTGATTTGTACCAAAGACTGACATATTTCATTACTTAATTAAATACTTAGCCGATTTGACCAAAACTAAATTGAAATTTTTAATAGTTAGACCGTTAATTAATACTTCCTTAGAATTGGAAAACTGTAAAGATGAAATTATAAAAACGTTAATTTAAGGATAGTATTGTTTTGTTATGGATAAACTAAACACTCGTTAAAATGTGAATTTTCTCAACTATGCCAATAATCAGACAAAAAGAGTGTAATTTGCGCTTGCAGAGTAAGAAGGGGAAGTGGGAGTGGGAGTATAATCAAGTCTCCGAGGCCCTAACCTTCTTTTCGATTTTTAGTTAGGACGAGCCATACAATAATAAAGGAGAAACTATGACTACTAAAGAGCCTCTCAACTAAAACTTATGTTAAGTCAAAACAGCGACCTAGTTACCTACAGCTCCTCGGCCCTAACCTTTGGCTTTAATAATTTTGTGCCTTCACTTTGGTCGTATTACCATGATGATGTGGAGGGCTTAACTTTAACCTTAATCTTAATGGAGGAGTTTAATGCTAGTTTAATAATTTCCTTTTCCTTTTGTTTTGCATGTTGGTTCAAGTGAAGTGATGCTTGCTTCTATATGAACCTGGCAAAAATTGACCTGACTTGTAAATCCGACCTGAATCCGAAATAAATCGAACCCAAAAAATCCGCAAATTAACGGATCAAACCTTACCCAAACCCGAACCTGCCCGCTTGACCCGAACATTATATCCTTAGTTTTTGATTTTTCTCTAACTTATCTCTCTTAATAATAATGGTATCTCTCTTAATAATAATGGTTAGTCATTTTTATCGAATAGTTTAAAAAGACATTATATAACTATTGCGTCTATTTACAAATTAAACAATAATAACCTTATTTTTTCTTCTCCATTCTCTAAAAATAATATCGTATACAACTTTTAAATGAAAAAACATTAAAAATGAATATAAAATTACATGAAACAATTATCTAATCTTTTAAAAAAGGTTAATTTAAAAGAAGACAAGAATTAAAGATGCACAAGTCATATCATTATATACTTAGTTAAACAAATATGTCTAATTATTTTTTAAATTAATTAATTGTTAATAATTTAAATTTTTGATGCTATAACTACAAGATGATGTCTCTTGCTTCTTTTATTCAATTTTATTTCGTTTTTGTTCTAATTA
Source organism: Carnegiea gigantea (assembly GCA_029747015.1). NCBI lineage: Eukaryota > Viridiplantae > Streptophyta > Magnoliopsida > Caryophyllales > Cactaceae > Carnegiea > Carnegiea gigantea. The sequence goes on along the minus strand of JAKOGI010002666.1, from coordinate 75,650 downwards.
GTCTTGATCTATGATACTAGTGGTAGGAAAAGGACTAGCCATATTCATATTGGGGTCGGCCCATTAATAAGTTTTATTTGATTGGATATTGGTAGGTTAGTTAATAAAAATATTAAATTATTAAATAGGTTATTAGCGGTCAAACTGATAAAACTTATTAAAATATTCTAAATGGGCTGCCCCATAAATGGCTGACCTACTATTGACCTTCTTTCAATGTACGGATCATCTACCAAAAACGTAATGGGGTTTGATTCTTTGCCCGCCCCTGTAAAATGTTCACATATTATAATAAAAAGGTTGAATATTTTTAATATTCTTTTAAGAAATTACAATTATTATACTTTTCATTAAATAATGACATTTTTGAGTAATAAATATGTAGAGGTTTTGATTTTGGAAAAAGAAAAATAACTCATAGAAAGTCGCTCTAAACCCATTTGGTTGATCCGAAATACATCCGTCCGTATTTTACCTGAATTCGAAATACATCCGACCCGTATTTTACCCAAATCTAAATATATCCGATCTGTATTTAACTCACTTGTCCGAACTGACTATACATGTGCTGGAAATTTACCACATATTCAAAAGAAAAATACCAACCCCCACTAATTACTTGGCTTTTTGACAAAAAGATCACCCTTTCT